>JANHZU010001501.1:92957-103826 GCA_032468055.1 Acrochordus granulatus | reverse complement strand
TTCTAGTGGTGGTTTTTGGATGGGTGGGAGGGCGGGAGGAAGGACCGATTCAGCCCTGCAGATAAACCAAAGAAGTGGCTTCTGCTCAGGGTAACTGCAGCCCAGCCCTCACTCTCAACCACCTTTTCTCATTCACCCAGGTATTGTTCCCCTTCTCCTGGGTTGTCTGAAGTCAGTTCTGATCATTCCTCTCAGCCGCCTTTGTGTGCCTGAATAGCTTGCATGGAGGGACTGAAGCTGGGGGTGCAGAAGAGCCGGCGTGCACTTTCTTCAGCAAGAAAGTGAATATTTGAAGACCCTCACTGTTGCAGCGTTTGTGTAGGAGTGTGGATTGGTAAACAACAACAAGAGATACCTGGGTAGGAAAGGTTCTGGCACCACAAAGCAGCTACCTTTGCTTTGGCTGCAAACAGAACAGTGGCTTTTCAAATGGGATTTTCCAGCGCATTCCAGAACATGCGTATCAGTGCTGCAAATCACCCAAAGTCATTAAATATGTTGCTATAAAGTTACAGGGAGGGTTTGATTAGGCTTAGCCTCTTCCTTGTTCTTGGCCTCCTCTGCCTGGTCTTTGCTTTCCCTGAAGCAACTATAAACTTGAATAGAAGCAAAGAGAAAGAGTTGTGAGTGCTCTGCTGAAGTTGATTCTCAGCTGTGGGACAGTGCTAAAAAGATGCTGCAACGCGACTTGCCTTTGTGATTTGAAAGGCACGTCAGAAGAGGAAAACCAGAAGGGGAGAGAGGAGGAAAGAAACAGGACCAGTTCTTAAACTGACAGTTCAGTAAATAATAATCACCAGATTCATGCAAAATATTAAGCCGCAATGTGAATCGGTTTGCTTCGGCACAGTCAGCAAATCCAGATAACAATGATGTATTCAGGCAAGTCATGATTAAATAAGCCGTGGCTTAGCACAACACATGAATCCAGGAACAGTTTGATAGGATGGCACTGTTGATCGAGGAGAAACCAAAGACAACTGGCTTTTCTTTGAAAAACACAAATATTTTCTGTAGTTTTAAAAGTACAAGTATTAAATGTACCTCACTGTTTCAGTCCCTGTAAAACATGATTTATAGCTATCCTAGCTCTCAGATTTACTCTGTCAATATCTTTAAAGTATGGCATTGCTTACCAAAAGATCATATTGGAAAATCTTGTAGCAGCATCACACCTCTGACCCATGTCCCATCTGTGGTTGGCTTTTCTTCCTTTCCAGGTGCACTTTGATTTTCAGATCTAAATTCCCTTTCTCTCCAAGTTTCTTTTCTTGTTTTAGGCTTGCCAAGATGGCTCCATCCAGCTCAGAGGCCACATGAGGCTTTTCTTTTTAATCCTGTGTCATTTGGAGAAGGTTCAAGTGAATGAATTCCCAGTTGAAGGAGAGGTGGGGATCTTGCCAGCAACCTCCCTTTCTCCAATCCTGCCTGGCTGTTTGGCTTTGCTGCATGTTGCTCCTAACACTTGGCATTTTTCTGCACTGCTTGGAAAAGGATTGCAGATCTGCTGATGCCAGATCTTCTTCCTCTTCCTCCAGCCTCTGCCATGAGCCCATTTCTCGTTTGGAACATGTTTGCTCTTCTCTTTGCAATGCCTATTCAATCTGCAGCTTTATTAGGCCACTGGGAGCGGACTGGATTTTCCAAGGACTCTCCATTAGCTAAATTTGCTAAACACCCATCCACTCGCCCTGGCACCAGCAGCCTCCTAAGGGGATCTGAGAGTGATGCTTAGACGGTGCGTGCACCCAGATCTAGTCTGAATAGAAGTCCCCCCAGTAGCACTAACATAGACCAGGGACTGTTCAAACCCTTTGGATTGCCTGTGCAGCCCTTAGAGTCATAGCTGTGGAGCAATTAAATGCTTTTCTTGTTCTGGGCTTGTGGGTAAGCTGCCCTGCAGGGACAGACCTGGACAGCTCTTGCTTAGCTTTTTTGCACAATCAGCCAAGGACAGAGCAGAAAACCAACAGATCACGAGAATCCCTCTACGTAAAGGGAAATCCCACCGTTACAATACAATCCTTGTTCACCCTTGCGCCAGCTTCACATTGCCTTGGGTTTAGGGTGGGATGAGCAGAGATCAGCTGGGAGGGTTCCATTTAATTTGTATTTTTCGGCCACAGCAGCCTTCTAGGGGGCTTAATGTAAAAATCTCTCTTGCGTTGCCATGGCTGAAAATGCAGGGAAGGATGGGCGAAAGCAGGAGAAACATCAGGATCTGCCGAGCTTCTTCTGTCCTGCTTTTGTACACAAGACCTTGTCAGATGTAGTTCTTTCCCAAAGCCGGATAAATCATTTCTCCTTCTCTAGGGGAACAAGAGATGGTTTTTTCCTGCTCTGACGCTGCAGAACTTAAAAACAGCTAATGAAGCCATTATTCAATCAGCTGGAAAATTCCAAGGAGGCTTTGGGATGATGGCTTAGTCAGTTTGGCTATTGAGGAGGAAGGTGGGCTTCTTTAACCTGTCCAAGGAACTGGCTGAGGGGAAGGGGATTCCGACCACCACGCTCAGCCTGACTCCGGAATTGAAACCGCTGAAAAGGGCCCCTCTAGATCAAGCTCGGGGCCTGCCGCACGCTCATGGGTAGACTGCCTCTGCCCTTGGAGGCTTTGCAGAACCATTGCAAATGTTACAAGCATCAGAACAAGGATGCAGTTAAAAGTTCCCTTGCATTTATTGCAGTGAAATACTTTTAAGCCTGTTGCTATTGCCGTATCCAGTGACTGGCATCCTAAGTAGATGATGGGTTATTGCTATTTTTATGAATGACACCCCTGACTTGAGAGGGGGATGCCGTCTTTTGAATCCGACTCCTCTGCAGCGAGACGCCTCAAGGACATTCCCTTTGCCTGCCTGCCTGCCACATTTTTTCTCCCTTTGCCAGAGACGATTCTCAAAACATCTTCCACCAGCACTCTTATTACAGTCTGTTGCTTCTGGTCTTTCTGAACGGCACAAAAATCCTCCTTTTCTTTTAGAACTGCTCAGGTATTTTTCATTTTTAGCCCCCTCCAACCATCTGAGCACCACCACCTTCCTTCATAAAACGAGCCAGTCCTCTTTTCACAGGAACTGCTGGATATCCCTTGCCACTTTATCCCTCCTTCCTTTGTCTTTTTTTCCCTCGGATCTTGCATTTTTTATGATCAGCTCCTCACAGCAAAAATCTGCCCTTTTCTATTGCACTATTTCACGTTTATGCCAATCCCTGTTTGGTTTTTGTAATGTTTCTGAGGCTGGAAAAAGAATGCAGCATTCTGCATCTGCTGCCGTATTAGCAAGGGCAAATGGGAATTGTAGTCCGATGCTTTTGGAAAAATCTGGACCAGGTTATGGAAAGGGAAGGGAACGCATTTGACCCACCCGATACATTATTTTATTAACTTCCGACATCCTAGCCTCCCTCTGGCTGTGTTCTTCAGAATATAGACAGCACCTTTCGAGTGGTTTTTCAATTAGTCAGTTTAAGAGAGGGAAAAATGATAAAAAGTCTTTCAGGACTCGGAAAAAATTGGCGGGGGGAGCGGTTTGCTGCAAAGCTCTCTCTGTGGACCTGAGGTTGCCTTTCTGAAAACGATGGTGTTTTCCTGCTAAAATCTGGCGCAGTGTTTTTAAAAGCAGCCACTTTAGCCGGGCACTGGCACAGCGGTCGCCTGGCCGGAGCGTCTCTGGCTCCTTTCAGAGTCGGCCGCGGAAGGGGCCCGGCCACGGCCAGCCCTGACGAAGGGAAAAGAAGCCACGGCCATTTCTCCCACCTCTTCCTGCGTGGAGGGAGGTGGCCTAAATGCCTTGACGGGTGGGCAGTCCAGTCCGTTGCTTCACAAGGAAAAGGCGTGCAAGGGCAGTTGGGCGCAGTGGTTAGAGTGCCGAGCATCGCCTTGAATTGGAGCGCATTTCCTAGTGGAGCCTGCAGATTTTCGCTGGGACGGCGCAAAGTGGGTCCAGCAGCACGGACGGGCAGGCTCAGCGGGCTCCTCACCTGCTGGAAGGCTGCAGCCGCTTTGTCTCACAAAGTCTTTGGAGTGGAGCGAATCGTCTTGGGGGGCTCCTCTTGCCAGCCCTCGGAGCAAATGGCTTCGCTGCAAAGGTCTCCCCCTCCTTCCCTCAAGCTTTCGGAAAGCCATCGAACCGCGGTGGGGCCGACTGTGCTCGTGCGCCCGACCACCTTGTATCTGTGAGCTTGTTGCAGCCAGGAGAATAAGTAACCAGGGTTATAAATGCAGGGAGGGAGGGGGAAGGCGAGCCAGCTCCTCCCCCCCCGAGTGGGCGCAAGGCCCCTTGGCGTCTTTCATTCCGGAACGTAACACGTTCTGCCTTCGACAGCCAGGACGAGCTTGCTGAATCAAATGCCTCCTGGCACCGCGGTCCGACCGAGCAGGGAAGGCGCTCGCCTCGCCGTAGGAGGTGGCAGTGCATCGCCTTTCCGTTTCGGAGGGGCAGCTCAAGGCTCTCCGGCCAGCAGAGAGCCCGGGAGGGAAGTGGCCAGTCGCCTCACCTGCAGCGTCGGGCAGGGCAGGGTGGCGTAGCGAGAGTGGTCTGGGTTGGTGGGAAGGGTGGGGGGTCTTGGCGGTGGAATTTGCGCACTCGTTTAGCACAGCGCATGCAACCCGATCAAGTGAAAGACCCGTTCCGGCTCCAGGGCAGGGCTGACCCGAGTTATATTTTTCAGCAGTTTCTCTGTGTTGGGCACCCAGCCTTGATGCACTCCTGGGACCTGGGTGAGTCCAGTAAGGAGGCTGTGTGCTGCACAAGGGCAGGGGACCAGCGGCCACTACTTCCTAACACGGCCTGCAGGACCAGATGCATGCCCGGAAAGCGTGCGCGCGCACCTGCTCCGTGTATGGACACCTTTCTGTGCAGGGATCCTGATTTCACGATGTCGGACATGCCGTCTTGAATGGCTGACACTGACCATTTCAGCCGCGGTTCCCTCCTCCTTTTCCTGACCGCATGCCTTGTGGGATTTAGTGCAGCTTATTTCTGAGGAGACAAACGGAAGGCTGTCGTGTTTGCGGTCCTCCAGAAGTGGCCGAACAAAACCTCCCATCATCCCTGGCCATTAGCTGCGAGGCTAACGGGAGGGCTGGTCCGGGACACACGGTGGTCCTTGAGGACCAAGGAAAGAGGTGCCACCTGGACAGTGAAATTAACTCCTCTTTGATCTGTGCCGTTTGGGTGGTGGCTGTTCTTGGCTGTTCCTTAACTTCGACGAACGTTGGTGCTTGATCCCTGGAGGTCGCAGCTAAATGTGAAGCCGGGAGGTGCAAAAGCCAGAATGCTGCAGGCCAAAAGGGAGGGGCCCCCACCGTGGAAATGCCAAGGGTCGAAGAGGGCTTGTTCCTCTTCCTTTGTATGTCCATCGGGGGAAGAACCACCTCCACCTCCTCTTGGTTGTGCGAATTCCGGCTTCTTAGAAACAGCAAGCTCTCAACTCGCCGATGCGAAGTCTCTCTTAATCCTGGGAGGTTTGCCAGGAAAGATCTGAAGGCCCTTAATAAGGAAGAACTGTTGGATGGTTGTGAGAAGGGGTTCTACGCATACACAGCATGGAGTCTTGGCTCGTCTCCCTTTCTGTCCTCGTTGTCCCTGTACTGATAATTGTTCAGAAAAAGACTCTTAATGAGCTTCGGCAGAAGATGGATTGAGCCGACTCCCGGGAGGAGATGAAAATACAGCACCTCTTCTCTCGCGAGTTCCAGTGAGGGGTCTCCCTCCGAAGAGGGGACGCGCCTCGCGGCATTAGGAGGTGCCAGGAACCGGGTTGGCATCTGCCGTGAAAACCAGGCTGGTTTATTAACACACCAGCGTTACGTCTGTGCCACAAGTGAACATAAATCAGGTTTTGCGTTTCAGAAAAACGTGGCAGGATGGCGTCCGCCCATCCAGAGATGGCCTTGCCCAGCCGGGCCATTTTGACGCATTAGTTGATGTTACCTGTCGTCCCCAGCTGTGTTGGCCGGGAAGCACAGGCGCTGTAGTCCAGTGCCAAATCAGAGGGAGGTACCGCTAGTCGCGCAGGGATACAAGTAGACCGATTTATGTTAGCTTTGCAGCCTGTGTATTAAAATGGGGGGTTGCAGGTGCTGTTCTACGCACTTTTTTGTATGGTCCCTGATGTCAAGCTGGCGGTGAAACAGGTTTTCCCCTCCAGTTCATGTCTGGCCTCTCGATTCCCCTCTTCTGTTTCCAGTTGGACCCTGGACCAGGGATGGACGCTGAGGACGATGCTTTGTTGCAAGATGTCTGTGCAAATGAAGACGAGGAGGGGCCTTGCGGCCCTGGCGCAAAAACTGGGCGGCCCCGCCTCTGCGGGGAATGCCAGTGGAACCGCAGCCCCCAGGCCACCCTCGTGACACCCCCATCCTCTGACTTTTGGACCGTGGTGGGCTGGGTCTTCACCAACCCTTATTCTGCCAGTCTCATCCTCTTTTTGGGATGCGCCATTCCTGCTGGCTTGGCCACAGCAATGTTCCTCCGTTACCCTGCTCTGGACATCGACATCTCATACAACGCCTTTGAGATCCGGAACCACGAGTCCTCGCAGCGCTTCGACGCCCTCACCCTGGCCCTCAAGTCCCAGTTCGGCCTGTGGGGACGCAGCCGCCGAGACCTGGCCGACTTCAGCTCAGAGACCCTGCGGAGGCTGATCTTTGAGAAGCTGCAGCACCTCCAGCGCAACACTTCGCAGCTGGGTGGCGCAAGCCTCTCCCAGAGGCGGCGCAGGGACACAGGCCAGACCCAGCCCCGTCCGGCCAACCGCACCTCCCGCCAGCCCTGGAGCTCCGTCCCTCGCTGGGAGTATCCGAGCGCGACCGTGAGCGCCAACACCCAGACTCATGCCCACTGGCGCATCGAGCTCATCTTCCTTGCCCGGGGAGATGCCGAGAAGAACATCTTCACCTCTGAGCGCCTGCTCACCATCCACGAGGTGGAGCGCAAAATTATGGACCATCCTCACTTCCAGGAGTTTTGCTGGAAGCCTCACGAGGTCCTCAAAGACCTCCCTTTGGGGTCTTACTCCTACTGTTCCCCTCCCAGCTCCCTGATGACCTATTTCTTCCCCACAGAGAGGGGTGGAAAGATCTACTATGATGGCCTAGGACAAGAGCTGGCCGACATCCAAGGTGAGCCTTGCAGGGTGGGGGGACTGGTCCAAGCTGGCACAAGGAATAGAATCTCCGGATCTCCTGTTTATCGCACCTCTGCTTAGAGAATTGAGCCCCTCCAGCCAAAATGACCCGTGTCACTAAAGGAAGGGAGGAGGAGGAGGGAAAAGGAAAGCAAGCAACCCCGTCGCTGGTTCTCTACAGCCACCATGTTTTTGTGCTCTAGAGAGCATTCTGGGAGTTATAGCATGGACATAGGATACTCAGATGGCAAGGGAGGGCAAAGGAGAGAGTAACCATTGGCTGAGAGTGAGAGTTTATGGTGCCTCCCCAGACGGCTGGCTTGTTCCCCGTAGGTTCTCTCAAACTGGCCATGACCCATCCAGAGTTCTACTGGTACGTGGATGAGGCTCTCTCGGCCGAGAACATGAAGAGCTCCCTCTTGCGCAGTGAGGTCCTCTTCGGTGCTCCCCTACCCAACTACTACTCCATGGACGACCGCTGGGAAGAGCAGTGCCGGAAGTTTCAGAACTTCGTGGTCACTTACGTGGCCTTGCTGGCCAAGGAATCCACCAGGTGAGCCAAGGAGCCCTGCCCTGCTCCATCCACACCTGAGGGGACGAATGACCCATGTTCTTCTCGGGGCAAAGACTAGCCTCTCGGGGCAAAACCAAGGTGTGGTTGTCGGCCATTGGGGGCTGAAGTGGGTGGCTACAGGGGAGTCAGGTCAGGATCAAACTTAAGAGTAGTGAAGTCTGGGCCAGGAAGCCTTTGAAGAGCGAGCTTTCTGCATGCAAGGCACCCCCTCTGCAGCAGAGGATCCACAGGATCCTGCCTGGGGCAGCTCGTTCCAAGGACGCAGCCCTGGCTGGAAAGCAAAGCCGAGGCTCAAGCTCTCTGCCCTGACGGATCATACGAGGTTCGGCTCGCGTGGCTTCTCGGGTTCAGCCAGGTTGGTCCCAGCCAGGATTTGGGTTTGGCACGTTGGTCACGTTGTGGGAATGCAGGGATGACACCAGGATGCAGGGTTAACTGTCCGATGCATTTCAGATTGGCTCTGCCCTGCCCTCTTTCTCTGCCTGCGGCTCTTGGCTCGAAGGAGCCACGGAAGTGAGGAGGGTGAAGCCCTGCCTGCCCCACCTCCCTGCTCTGGGGGCTCACTTGCCTTCCCCGCCCGGAGCCTCTCTTCTTCTCCCTCCCAAGGAACCGGGCCGTTGCAGGTGCCTTGGGCACAGGCTGCTGCGCCTCCGAGCGACGCGAGTGACGAAAGGACGATCGCCTTTTCCTTCTTTCGGAGAACTGAACAGTGCGCCTGGAGAGCGGGAGCCAAAGGGGGGAGGCGCACACCCCGCACTCTGTGCAATGCCACAGATCGCTTTGTCGCGGACGATGCAACTGGTGGTTTGGGAGGTGGGGCCTGTGGCTTAGCGCGCCGTCGTTTGCTGAGACGGTGCGGCTTCATCCGCTCAGGCTTCATCCCCCTGTGGACTCAGCCCATCAGGATCGCAAGACCCACCACCCCGTTGTTTGCAGCCCACTCCGCTGGCGAGCAGGCTTCCCGGGGGTGATGCAAATCCGCTGCTGGATTCGTGAGGATTCAGTGGATCGCGTCACGCAGGGATGGGGTGATTTCAGGAGCCAAGTCAGGCGTGTGAGGGAAACAGGCAGCCAGTGCTGTGTGTGGAAAACTTTCAGGAGCCTCTTTCCATTCCTTCAAAAAATCCCAATTCTGTCCCTTGGTCTGTTTTCTTTCCTTCCCTGTTAATGGTGTGCCAGTTTCCCCACTGCTCATCCTCTTTCCGCTGATTATCGGTGACAATTGCAGCTCATGTGCACAGCCGCAATTCAAGGCTCGGTCCAGATCTAAGAATCAAGGCGAGCTGGACGTTGCCAGGCGAGACTGAACCTCGACATCCTGGGAACCGGTGAACTGAAACGGACAGGAACGGGCGAATTCAGCTCACCTGACCACGACGTCTACGACTGGGAAGAATCCCTGAGGAGAAATGGGGGAGCCATGTCACCAGTGGAAGAGTGAGAGAAGCGGCACTGGGGCACAGTCTCCAACGCGAGAACGGCCTCGGCTCGAATCCGAGGCAAACCCTCCAGCGTCGCAGTACTCCGGTCCTGTGCCCCAACCCCAGAGGCCGAAGAGGCCGAAACTGACCGGTTCCGTGAAGGCCTGCACCCCTTCGAGAGCTCACACCGAGAAAGACGTCCTCCTCGTCACGGGGGGTTGGAACGCTGGAGGAGGAACAGGCAGGCCTGGCCTTGGGGCCAAGGTGAAGCGGGGCAGAGGCTGTCAGGGTTTTGTCGAGAACGCGCTGGTCGCAGCAAACGCTCCTTCCCGGCAGCCCAAGAGGCGACTCCGCACGTGGACGTCACCAGACGGTCAACACCAAAATCGGACCGATGGCGTTCCTCGCAGGCGCAGATGGAGGAGCTCCGTGTAGGCACTGAAGACAAGGCCTGGAGCCGACTGCGGCTCAGACCACGAGCTGCCGACTGCACGATTCAGGCTTAAATTGAAGAGCGGAGGGAAAAGCAGAAGGCCGTCCAGGTCTGGCCTCAGCGATGCCCCTTGTGAACACCCAGCGGAGGTGAGGAGCAGATCTGGTGGACGGCCGTCTGATGAGGCTTCACACATAGCTGAGGAAAGAAGGAAGGCGGAAGGCAAGAGAGAAAGAGGAAAATGTACCCAACTGAACGCAGATCTCCAGAGAACAGCACGGAGAGAGAGGAAGGCCTTCCGACGCGAACGGTGCAAAGACACAGAGGGAGACAACAGACCGGGAAAGACGAGAGAGCTCTTCAAGAAAACGGTATCAAGGGAGTATTTCGTGCAGAAATGGGCGTTATAAAAGACGAAAATGACAGGGACCTCACGGAAGCAGAAGAGATTGAGAAGAGGGAGCAAGAATGTTCACGAAAGATCTAAATGTCCCCGACAGCCATGACGGAGCAGCCACTGACCCAGAGCGAGACGTCCTGGGGTGGGAAGTCAAGGGGGCCTCGGGAAGCAGTCCTAACAACAAAGCTAGCGGAGGTGACGGTATTGCAGCCGAACTGTTTAAAATCCTAAAAGACGACGCTGTTAAAGCGCTGCACTCAATACGCCAGCAAATTGGGAAAACTCAGCAGTGACCAGAGGATTGGGACAGGTCAGTTTATGCTCCAAGGAAGGGCGATTCAGACGACCGTACAACTGCACTCATTTCACGCACTAGCAAGGCCATGCTCAAAATACTACAAGCCAGGCTTCAGCAGTATGTGAACCGAGAACTACCAGAAGTGCAAGCCGGGTTCCGAAGAGGCAGAGGAACCAGAGATCAAATTGCGAACGTTCTCTGGATCGTGGAGAAAGCGAGGGAGTTCCAGAGAAACATCCACGTCTGCTTCATTGACTCTGTGAAAGCCTTTGACTGTGTGGATCACAACAAGCTGTGGCAACTTCTTAAAGAGATGGTCCAGAGAAACCTATATGCCGGTCAAGAAGCAACAATTAGAACTGGACATGGAACGACAGATTGGTTCCAAATTGGGAAAGGAGTTAAACAAGGCTGCATATTGTCACCCTGCTCGTTTAACTTGTATGCAGAGCACATCATGCGAAATGCCGGGCTGGGTGAATCACCAGCTGGAATTAAGATTGCCGGGAGAAACACCAACAACCTCAGATACGCAGACGATACCACTCTAAGGGCAGAAAGTGAAGAGGAGCTAAAGAGCCTCTTGATGAGGGTGAAAGAGGAGAGTGC
>JANHZU010001501.1:82447-92857 GCA_032468055.1 Acrochordus granulatus | reverse complement strand
GCTGAGCATCGAAGAATTGATGCCTTTGAACTGTGGTGCTGGAGAAGACTCTTGAGGGTCCCTTGGACGGCAAGGAGGTCAAAGCAGTCAGTCCTGCAGGAAACCAACCCTGATTGCTCTTTGGAGGGACAGGTATTGAAGCTGAAGCTCAAGAACTTTGGCCACCTAACACGGAGGACTCATTGGAGAAGACCTGATGCTGGGAAAGGCCGAAGGCAGAAGGAGGAAGGGACAGCAGAGGATGGGATGGTTGGATAGCATCGTCAGTGCAATGAGCATGGGTGGACTTTTTTTGCAGGATAGGGAGACCTGGTGTCCACAGGGTCATGAAGAAATGGTCACGACTTAGTAGTGACTGAACAACAACCAGAATCTGGGAAGTTGAAATGTTTCCCCACAAGAAAACAATGTCAGCCATTTCCGTTTGGTTGCCAAGAAAGTGAACCAGTTTCGTCCGGGATGCTGAACCGCAGGGGAGCTTCACTCAAGGGGGCTTTTGGCAAGGGGCACTGGCAACCTTGGCTGATCTCCAAAAGATTAGGCTGGGAACGGGGGGAAACTCCCAAAGGAAAACCAGCAAATACTGCTCCACTGAATTAGAAGAGTTGACTTTGCACCCCATGTTACCCTCTGCAAAGGCAGGTCAGGCAGTCCCCAAAAGACTTTGTGGCTGAGCAGAAGTTCAAAGCCAGGCAGCGGACTGGCTCCGAGCATTGTGTTGGTTGTCGCATCTCATGTCGCCGTTTTGCTGCAGCATCCGTGCCGTCGCTCAGGGATTGACTCATCTTTCTCAGGTCTTTCTCTGGAACTGGAGGGTGGGATTGAGGTCACCGTGCCTGCTCCATAAACATCCCACCCTGCTCTTCCTGGAGACCCATTTTCAAGGAATGGGCCTCCTCTTCGACCTGTCCTGAGAATCTCCTGAGCAGCCCCCTTCTCTTTGCCACGAAACCAAGGATTTTGCTTTTCCTCCTCTGCTTTTTTGATAGCAAAGTTCAGGTGCTGTACGGCGGGACGGACCTGTTCGATTACGAAGTGAGGAAGACTTTCAAGAACGACATGCTGCTGGCCTTCATCAGCAGCACTTGCATTGCAGTTCTGGTCTACCTCTTAGCTTCCTGTTCAGGTAAGGAGAACTGCCGCTGCTTTGCTTCCTGGACCAGCCTCCCACCTTAGTTCTGCGGGATCTCTGCCCTTTCAGCTTTGGGGGGCTGTGAAACCCTGGCACGGGGGACCACGGTTTGGTCCGGGGCCTGGGAAGAAGGATAATTTTGTTTTTATTTCTGCTTTGATGGATTGCGGTGAGCCACTCAGAATCATGGTATGAGATGGGCAGCCGTGCCAGTCCTGAAATAAATCAGCCAGCCAGCCAGCCAACCAACAAGCCTGGGTTTTCAAGAGGATGGAAGAGCTGAATGCAAATAGGAGAAATAAAATCTCTCTCTCCCTTCTTCCCTTCCAGTCTTCCTGTCGTTTTTCGGCATCGCTAGCATTGGAATCAGTTGCCTTGTGGCCCTGTTCCTTTACCACGTTGTCTTTGGAATCCAGTACCTGGGAATCCTGAATGGAGTGGCGGCCTTTGTCATTGTGGGCATCGGTAAGAGATGATCCAAACAGGTCAGAATCCATTTTCCATCCTCTTCCAAAATCTGATACTCACCCTGAGGCTGAAGCCAGAGTTTTTAAAAAGGGAAAACAAATGAGAAATTCAGCTGTGAGAATTCACGGCAGGACACCGTTCATCTCTGGTGGAAGAAAGCTCTGATCTTTGCTGCCTCCTACCTGTGTCCTTCTTGTGCCATCTCAGGGGTGGACGACGTCTTCGTCTTCGTCAACACCTACCGGCAGGCCACCCACCTGAAGGATCTCAACCTGAGGATGATCCACACCATCCAGACAGCTGGCAAAGCCACCTTCTTCACCTCCTTAACCACGGCTGCTGCCTACGCCGCCAACATTTTTTCCCAGGTGAACCTAGATTTTCCACCCATATCGCTCAGTGGGTCACACTCGCCTTGAGCCAGCTCTCCATTCTCGCTGCCTGCTGGATGACAGACAAAGAAGGGCCTTGCGGTCTTCTTTACAGCACCTCCAGCCTCTTCCTCTAAAGCAGTGCTTCCCAACCTTGGTGCCTTTAAGACGTGGGGACTTCAAGCCCCAGAGGTCCACAGCTAGCTCTGCTGGCCGGAGACTTCTGGGAGTTGGATTTCACACATCTTGCAGTCGCCAAGGTTGGGAAGCACTGCTCTAAAATGGCATTGTGATTCTCTTCCTTCTATAATCTGTCCTATCGAATCGTCACAACGATCGTAAGTTCGTTTTTTTCTCTTTTGTGCGAAGTTCCACGCTGACCTTTTAAAAAACCCAAGTACTGCTGCTTTTGCCGTGGAGTTCCTTCCAGGAGACGGTGACCTGCTCCTCTTTTCTCCCCGCTTCCTGTTTTGTAGATACCAGCTGTCCATGACTTCGGTCTCTTCATGTCCCTGATTATCTCTTGTTGCTGGGTGGGGGTTCTTTTCACCATGCCTGCTGCGCTGGGGATTTGGTCTCTCTACTGGTCCTCGCTGGAAAACACCTGTCAGGCCAGGTAAGGCCAATTGAATCTATTTTAAATTAAGAAAGCAATTTGTTCAGCAACAGCAGCTGTGCCTCTCTAGCAAAAGAAAAAGAAAGACGTAGCAAGATTATCAAGGCTCACCCAAGAGAATTTCATTCAGATGCTCTTCTCTTTTAAAGGCAGTTCAGTTTGCTTTTTCTCCCTTCGAACTGAATGCAAACTGGGAAAAAAGTGCAGGAAAATTAGTCCGGTTCAACCAGCTACATTCTGCTCTCGGAGGTTTCGCAGCAACTAGATCGTCAAAGGCTTCTCAAATGTTTTCCTTCCTTACCCAAAACCACTCATCAGAAAGTCCTCACTTAAATGTCTCTGTTGTGTGTGGTTGGTAAAGGGTTTGTGTGTCATTACCCCTGAAACCCTTCCTCTACCCACTTTGGGGTAATTTACCCAGATTTGGCAACCACTATGGGAAGCGATGGGCTTAACGAATCCAGCCACCTGGGAAGGGCCTTGCCAGCTGGCAAGCCCTCCCCCTTCTCTTTCCACCCCCTGCACAATGCATCAGCCATGGCGACTGCTCGCGCACTGGCTGTACCTGAGCCTTGCCTGGAGCATAGCTGCTCTGCAATTCAGTTGCTCTGCCCTTTGCTGGCCATCAAAGCTGGCCGCAGCTGCCTCATCCGGGTGGAGAGCGCCGTGAGATTCATTTGGCACTGGTTCCTCCTGGTCTGCAGATGCAGTAAAAAATGCACAAAGGAAAACGCTTTGCACAGCTCGGATGGCCTGTTTGGCTCCTTGGCAGTGGCCGGCAAGTCAGGCCTGGGCACTCTGCCTTACCTGGATGATGACATCCCCCTGCTGAACGTGGAGGAGGAGCCAGGCAAGTGACGGGGAAGGGGTTGCCAACACAACTGCACTCATACAGCAACACACGCTCGGCTTCCAAGCCAATGTCTCTGTCTCCTTCCTGGAGATACTGTAGGTGTACCTGTGGAACTGATGCTCCCTGCTGCCAAACCCTCCCCGTGCCTCCCTATCAGAGGCTGATAGAATTAGTTTGCTTTTCCTTGGAGTCTCACCTGAGTCTTGCCCTGGAACCAGTGCTGCTCTGGGGAGTGTTTTGCTGAGTCCTTCCACCTTCCAGGGTCAGAGCTTCCAACAAGCAGCCTTGGTTTCGTCTATGGACTGTGGGTCAGATCCTTCAACTCAACCTTCCTCTCTTTTCTCTGGCTAGTTTCTGTAGAAATGGGGGATGCCCCCTTGGTGTCGGTATTGCCTGAGAACCACCAGCTCATGCCCAAGAATGACAGTCCAGGACACCTGATCGCTCACCTACAGGAGCTGCTCCAGTGTTGGGTGCTGTGGTCGGCTGTCAAAAGCAAATGGGTAATTGTTGGTAAGCCAGCTCCGTCTCATTAGCCAAGCCTATGACAGGCACTTCCTCAATGCAAAACTAAACTTCCCTAAATGTGGAGGCCTATCATAAGAGCAGCCTGAGTACTGTCTCACGCGTGGTCTCTGTTTGCCCCATGTTTCTCGTTCCAGGGCTCTTTGTCTTGGTTCTCATCCTTTCCATCTTCTTCGCCAGCCACCTTCGCCCAGCTAGCCGTGCCCCTCTCCTCTTCAGGCCTGATACCAACATCCAGGTGTTGATGGATCTGAAGTACAACTTGAGTGCGGAGGGCATCTCTTGTGTCACCTGCTCAGGTGAGTTTGACTGGGCCCAGGAGATACCAGGGCACGACATTGCGTGGAGGGTGATCTCCATTTTATGTTTACGTTGATCCACATTTCTTCAAGATACTTTAACCTGCTTTATGGGAGCTTTGGAAGGCAAGAGAAACCTCTTATCCAAGGGAACTTTCTAGCTCTTGCATGGGCTTCTTCCCTTTGGAAGGCCCCTCTTCAGTTCTTGGGATCTTCAGCCACACCGGTCAGGAGCCTGGATAGCCACAGCTGCCCCGTAGCTGGACTGGTATTAAAGCATTCACATCCTGAACGCGAAATACATTAAGCTTGTATTTCCTGTGCTCACCGAGCGTGGAAGAGATTTCAGGTTCAGCCCCACTCATATCTAAATAGGGATTGATTACTATTGGAAACCCAGGGGAACAGCTGCTGATTGTGTTAAGAATTTTAGGCCAGAAGAACCAGACATGATTCAATATCAGAGAGCAGTTTGTGTTCCCAGACCTAATTAGTCTTTATCTCTTGTGCCAGAAGAACAAAAGAAACTCACCCACCAAGCCACGCTGTCTTCTCTTTATCCCACTCCGGCAGGCAGCAGCTTTCAAGGCTTTCGGAAAAGTCACTTCCCGTCGCCTGCGAGCTGCGATGCTCATCTTTTAAACTAGCTGTGCTCTTCAGCTTCTGATGTTCGTTCACATTGGTTGGACTTGTCCCTTGGGAATTTCCACTGCTCAAATAAAGCTGTTTTTGCTGTTTTTCAAATCTGGCTCACGCGTTACACAGGAACCCTTCCTCAAGAGCTCTTCAGATCGCACACGTGGCTGCCCCTTGAATTGAGTTATGCAGCAGAGAAGGCCTTTGCACGGAGATCCCCCCTCCCTGTGATGCCACCCTTGATGGGAGAGGCTCTTTTGTCCCTGACTAACCTTGTGCAACAGGTTTGTTTCAGGAAAAACCCCATAATCTGCAGAATAACATCCACACCTCTTTGGAGAAGAGGAAGAGGGGATCGGCGCCACCGGGAAGCAGCCGAGGGAGCACCCTGGACGACAGAGCTCTGCAGGGTGAGCATCAGCTGCCTCTCTCCGTCTTTTCATGGGCTGCTTTCAGTGGGTGCTTGAGTCGTTAGACCTTGAGGAATCTAATCTGAAGCGCTGGGGAAAATCCATCCAGAAAGTCAACAGGCTGTGTTGGATGGATGCTCAGATTAAATAATTTAATTGATTTGATTCAGTTTTGGGAACTGATCTGAAGGAGGCCATTTCCAGCAGGCACAGAGCCAACTGCCTCTGAATCAGAGAGATCTGGTTTGGAAGCACCAATTTGATTCCCACTTTGCATCCTGGATCAGCCCGCCTTTGAACTGCACCCCTGAATCCAGTGGCTTCCCAATCATTTCCCTTTGGCCTGATCCAGTAGGACGTTCTGATGATTGCTCTGTTTGTTCCAAATCCCCAAGGAACGGTCTACATCTTCAGATCCAAGGGCGACAGCCGGCCAGTGATCTACAGATTTTCTCTCAATGCCACGGTGCCTGCACCATGGCAGACAGTGCCTGCAAAAGATGGGGAAGTGCCATCCTTCCAGGTAAGGACTAACAGGAGATGTCAGGAAATACTCTGTGGCGAAGAGGTGATGCCTTTCTTGGGCAGTCCATAAATCAGCACAGAGGAGACGGGAAACTGGCCGGCTTAGTGCCATTAGGAAGTGCATCGTCCAGCTTTTGCATATGTGGGATCGTTGTGTACTGGCCTCGAACTCCATCTTTTAAGATGCTTAGACTGGATAAATCTCAACTGAGTCTAGATTGTGGTTGGGCTGCAGTGTCACTTCCTTCCGCAGTGGTTGTGGACAGTGGGACATGTAGTCCAAACAGTTCTTCTAAATGGCTTTCATCTCTGCTCTTTTGGCTGCCAATCAGATAGCCTCTGCCAACTCCATGTTTCTTGCTCCCTGCCTGTGCCACTTGGTAGAACCGAACAGGGAGGGACATGCCACATAAGTTCTCTTTTGTGCCCTGTTTTTCCCCCCAACCCCCTCCTGCCAGCTCTAGAGACCTGTAGTTAAGTGTTGTGTTTTCATTAATCCATGCTTAGGTATATAAAGTTCCTTACGGTAACTTCACCAAGAGGCTGACAGCTTGTATGTCCACAGTAGGGCATGTCCAATCAGGGGGCAGCAAGAAGTGGATGATGACCAGCTTGTCATGCGACACCAAGAGGGGATGGAAATTCGACTTCAGTTTCTACGTGGCTGCCAAGGAGCAACAACGCACACGGTAATGCTGGGCAGGTGGGCAGAGCTGGGCAGAATTCTGGTTCAGGAGGCCAACTCGGGGCCTTCTGTGTTTCGAGAGGGAAGCTCTCTTTTTCCTGCCCCTTTGATTTTTGGAGAGCATTAGATTGGAGAAAGTTGTGTGCGCGCGCATGAAATAATTCTCTTCCTTCCTCCAGCCCTGGGGCCTGAGCCCCTTTCGCCCGTGCTCCGAGCTGGCTGTCACACGGGTGGATTTCTTCTCCTTTTCCCAGGAAACTGTATTTTGCCCAGTCACATAAGCCTCCGTACCACGGTCGGGTCTGCCTGGCGCCCCCAGGCTGCCTCCTCAGCTCCAGCCCAGACGGGCCCAACAAAGGTTTCCTGTTTGTGCCAAGCGAAAGAGGTGAGCCGCCTGTGAAAGGTGTGGGCGGGTGTTCCCTTCATTGTCGCTTGCTTGCAGCTTGCTTCGGGCCGTGGGAGGAAGCAGGGTGTGGGAGCTCCAGGTTCCTTTCCGTTGCGAAAGCGCACGGGGCTGGGGGGGACCTTCTCCTAGCGGCATTCCCATAGCTTGGCCAGTTGCGCGGGACTGTTGCGAGGATCAAGTGAGGGGATCATCGCCACGCGCGTTACAGTAACAGCAACCAGCAACGGTGCTATTAGTGCACCAGACTGAAAAGCAGACGGATGAAACAAGCACTTCCATGCTCGGTCCGCATCAGCTGCAGATGTACAAAAAACAACCATCTTTCTGGGCTCGGTCATTCCCAGGCATTGGGCTGGGAGGTGAATTTCCCAAGAACCCCAGCCAAAGATGGGACCCCGTTGCACTTTTTGCCGGCTAAAAGCGTCGTCGTCCTCTCCGCTTGTTCTCCTCCTTCTCCAGCCCCTGCCAAATCCAGGTTCTCCGTCATGTCGGGATTCAACCCCTGCAGGAATGGCAATTGCGGGAAGCCAGCTGTGCGCCCTCTGGTGGACACAGGCGCCATGGTTTTTGTGGTGTTTGGGATCCTTGGTGTAAATCGAACCCGGCACACCAACAACCATGTCATTGGAGACATGGTGCGTGTCCCTTCCTGGGGTCTGGAGGGGGGAGCCCCCCACTTGGGGTCTCGCTTATATGTCCTCTTCGCCGCTCGTATCTCCTTGGGAAAGGGTAGTGTCATCTACGACAACAGTTTCGACCTCTTCAAGGAAATTGGCAACCTGTGCCGGATCTGCAAGACCGTCGCCAGCAACACTGAGCTGGTCAAGCCAGGAGGAGCCCAGTGCCTGCCTTCAGGTACTGTGCCCTCCCTCCTCGGGCCTCGATTCCGTGAGCCCGTCTCTAGTGGGCTTCTCTGGCACCCCGTAAACAAAAAAAAGCCTGATGACAAGAATCTCCCCCTTCGTTTAAAAGCAAAGCAAGTTGCTGGACCTTATGAGGTTCATGCCCGTGAATGGATTCTGCCCTTAGTTGCTAAGGATCGTGCATGTTGTTATTGTAAGCTGCCCAGAGTTGTGTGTTTAGACGGACAGCTGTACAAATGTTTCAAATCAAATAAATGCATTAGAATATGAATACGTGTGTGGGCAGTATTGCAGATCCAGCTCTGGGTCTTCCGAATGCATGAGAGAAAAAAAGGTTTTCTTTCCCTTTCTAGGTTACAGTATCTCCTCTGTCCTTCAGATGATACAGCCCGAGTGTAAAAACCTCCCTGAGCCCAACCTGCTCCCGGGACAGCTCTCCCATGGGATGGTGGGGGTGAAGGACGGCAAGGTGCAGTGGATCTCCATGGCTTTTGAGTCGGTGAGAGCCCCCTCCTTCCACGTCCCTGCCCTGCACTTCTCGCTTTCCAGAGAAGCCCACTCTTTTTTTTCGTCTCCTGAACTGAAAAACAGAGCAAGCTCCTAGTCCTCAGGAGCCATGCTTCCAAGCGTGGAAACGTGGAAACTCTCAGGGAAGCAGGAAAGAAACCCTCAAGGGCTGAGTCTCATGGACCTGGCTCCCAGTTGGGTCACACATGTGCTCTGAAACAGCTGTTTGGATATTCCGGGAAAGAAAGTCTTGGAGAAATAGCTTCAGGCTTACAAGATTGATGTAACTCCAGACAGGAAGCACAGCAAGGAATACTCGCTGGCATTTCGCCCCAACTTTCCTCTTACTCTTCAGAAAACTGGCAGGGCCCCTTCTGAAATAGTTCCCACGCCCCTTTACCTCCGGAGGGCTGAGGCCCTTTTCCACAGGGGTTGTCCAGTCTGCGGCTCCCCCTCCTGCCTGCCAAGGCCATGCCCGCTTCCCATCGCATGAAGGCGTGGCGGGAAGGCGGCCCAAGAGAAGACAGGGGAAGGCGTCGTTAGATTGCCGTCCTTTTCTTCTGACTGCCCGCTCCTTCCTCTTCAGACCACCTACAAGGGGAAATCGTCCTTCCAGACTTATTCCGATTACCGCAAGTGGGAAACCTTCCTTCAGGACCAGCTCCGGCAGTTTCCCGAGGGGTCCTCGCTGCGCCGGGGTTTTCAGACTTGTGAGCACTGGAAGCAGATCTTCATGGAAATCATAGGTGAGTGGCTGGAACGGTCTCACTGCTGCTCAACAGATGTGCTCATTAAACTTACGTGGCCACCCAAGTCACACGTGGAGGCCCTGGGCAGCTCGCAACACACTCACTGCACCTGAGGATGACCGGTTGGGTGAAAGAGAGCAAGCCCAAACAGGCATCCGGAAAACAGCGGCTGCGGTTTTCTCCTGCTGGTCTTCTGCTGGGCAGCCTCCACCGAGCAGACTGTCGCCAGCACAATTTTGCGCTGAGAGAGGAAGGGTGGAATCTGGCTGGAGAACATCCCCCTTTATTCCTGGTTGTGGCTGGAGAGAAATGGCAGAAGTGCTGCAGACGGAAGCCGTTGCCCAGCGAAGGGGGCTGAAACATTATGCAGGTGCCAGGGAGCAGGACAGCAGCCAGAAGTGCCTCGCTGATGGTGAGGTGCCACCAGGCAGGCAGGCAGGCAGGCAGGCCAGCACCCGGCCGGGACCATGGCCCGGTCTTCCTGCGGAGCGGGTTTCCTCTCCGGCTGGCCTCTGTGACGCTCCCTCTGGTTTCCCGAGCTGGGCGAGACAGTGGCGAAGAAGTCCTTCGGACCCTACAGGGAGGACTCCTTTCCTCCCGCCTGCTCCCCCCCTGCTCCCAGCCCTGCAGGTAGCTCGGCCGGTGAAGAGACGGCTTCAGCTTGTCCAGCACGCTGACCCGAGCCCAGATGCCTGCGCTGCGGGGATTGCAGGGCAAGGGGGCCAGCGCCCCGCCAGCTCTCTTCCTTTCGCGGCGCAGTGCACTTCTCCCCGCTCTCCCTTCCTCTCTGTCTCTGTTCCAGGCGTGCAGAGTGCCCTCCACGGCCTCCTCCTCTCTCTGGCCATCTGCGTGGCCGCCGTCGCGCTCTTCACCACCCACCTCCTGCTGCTGCTTCCTGTCTTGCTCACCATTTTAGGTACCGCGCTTCGCTGGAACCGCCGTGGCTTTGCCCACCCCAGCCTCCCTCCTCGGGTGCAAGGCCCCTCTTTCTCAAGGACTCGCCCTGAACTGTTGGAGCGGGAAGCCAAAGAAACTTCCGAAGTCTCCCCCTCGTGCCTCGTTCTTCTAGGGGCAAGCAAGGCGGCTCGGCCAGCCACATTTCAGGAGGCGCACACCAAATGGGGGTGGCGAGCCTGCCTTCCCCTCTTCCGAAAAGTCCCAACAAATCAGGGCCCGACCGGGAGGGATGGGCCTGGGAGTTCAGCTCCGAAGCAGAGCCCTGAGCCCAGGAGGGAAGCATGGGCTCTGAGGGCTGCCGCTCTCTTCTGCCAGGGGTCGTCTGTCTCGTGGTGACCGTCATGTACTGGTTGGGCTGGGAGATCGGGGCCGTGGAAGCCGTCTCTCTCTCCATCCTTGTGGGCTCCT
>JANHZU010001501.1:62066-82232 GCA_032468055.1 Acrochordus granulatus | reverse complement strand
GGACTATTGTGTGCATCTCGTGGAGGGCTTCCTTCTGGCTGGGGAGATGCTCCCCCCGCACCTGGCAGAGGTGAGGCCTTTGTCTCGGGCACCTCCTCTGCTCCGTCAGCGCCAACTTTGGAATTGGGAGGGGGGCTACTGAACGTGGCCCCCTCCTCCCGAAAGCCCTGCCCAACCCCGAGCAATTCCTGGGAGCTGTCTGGACGGGTGCCACCTTCCCAAAGGCTTGCTGAGCCGGACAGGGGGGTCCGGGCTTCGACTGGCCACGTGCTCCTCCGCCGGGACTGGAGAACCCGGGCCAGCTGTTGGTTTTCAGACAGGACCCGGCGTGTCCCCAGCTCAGCAGCATGCACCCGCTGTGTGCGTCAAGGAACCCATGAGAAGAAAAGCACACGCGTGTCGCGTGCAGGCTTTCAGGCGTGACCTGGACTTCTTTCTCCAAGGGGAAAAAGCTCGGGACGGGACAAAACCGTCCTAAAGCGGAAAGATTCGGGCCTGGGGGGAAACCACAGTTGACACCCCGCGCATTTCTTCTTGCCCGCAGGACCCCAGCTCCAGCCGCCAGTGGAGGACAGTGGAGTCGGTGCAGCACGTGGGCGTGGCGGTCGTTTCCAGTGCAGTCACCACCATCATTGCCACCGTCCCTCTGTTCTTCTGCATCATTGCCCCCTTTGCCAAATTCGGGAAGATCGTGGCCCTCAACACGGGCCTCTCCATCTTCTACACCCTGACTGTCAGCACGGCCTTGCTGAGCATTATGGGGCCGCCTAGGTTCACCCGTAGCCGAACTTCCTTCCTCAAGGCCTTGCTCGGGGTGCTCCTGGCCGGGGCGGGCGGGCTCTGCCTTTACCTGATGCTGCTAAGAAGCGGTTTGGAGATCCCCCTCCTCAGTGGGGCAGGCCTATAGTTCCTTGGACCCCGGGTGCCATTTCCCCCTCTCAGAAAAGGAGAACTGTCTGGCAAGATTTCTTGGGTGCATGATCTTTGTGGGGCTGTACCTTGGCTCCGATCCTCTTCCGTGGAAGCTGCCGGGGGCGCAGGCTCCTCTCTCTGGGCCGCTCACCAGTCGGCAAAATCGGGCCTCAAAGGCGTTGTCGAAGCCGCCTCTGGGGTCTCTTTCCATGCACACGAACGGGCAGAAGCCAAGGGCAGAGGAGAAAGAGAAAGGGGGTGTCCTGGGGACTGGGAGCGCCCCTCCCCCTCTCGGGGGCCTCTGGTGGCTCCCGGGAGCTCTGCCTCTGGGGATTCCCTTCGGAGGTCCCGGAGGGAGCCCCCTTGGCTTCCCAGCCGCGCGCCGCCCCGCCTTCGCTCCCCACGTGCGCTTCGCTCCCACGTGGCTGAGCATGGAGTGGGTGCCGGGGAGAGCGGTGAGGGTCTGGGCGGGAAGAGGGCTGCCCCCTCGGGGGAGGGAGCATCGCCAGGCCCCCGTCCTCGCGGCCTCTCCCAGGGGGCGCCCTCCCCTCCGCCACACTGAAGATCTTGCCCAGCCGCAGAGGTTATTTCGCGCTTGCCGTGGTTGCCGTTGCTGCCCCCCGAGCTCTGCGTTTGCAGTCGCAAACCCCGTCTCCGGTTCTCGGGACGAGAGGTGGCCGGAGCTTGGCCGCGGCTCGCCGGCGCAGGCGTTCTGGAGGCAAAGCCCGCCGTCTAAAGTGTCTCAGGCTGGACGCAGCCAGGAACTTTCGGGCAGGTGACCCCGCTTGGGTCTCCCGGGGTCCCCTTAGTTGTCTCGCCCCCCGAGCCCCCTCTTTTTCCTTCTGGGAACTGCCTCTCCCGGGAAGGCCATAAGCTGCCTGCGATTTCCCCGGCTGCCGGGAATCCCTGGTGGCGAGGCTGCTGCGGTGTGGCTGGCGCGGGAGGAGGCATCGCTCCTCGTGGCTCGGGGCTCGCCCGCCCACGCCCCTCCGGCCGAGTGAGACTGCCTGGGCAGTGCCCGCCGAGCCTCCGGGGCAGCGAATGACGGACTCGGCCTTAGCCGGGAGGCAGCCCACCCTCAGCTTGGCCTTCCTGCCCGGGAGGCGAGAAAGGGGGAAGCAAACCGGCCTTCTGGGTTTCCTAGTCGGGGGACGTTGGGGGGAAGCGCTGCAAGGCTGCAAGCGGCGGAGCTGAGTCTGTTCAGGCAGTGCTCAGCTTACGCCCATTAGTCCAGCGACCGTTCAGCTCTGAAACAAATTGCTTATGGCCAGTCCTCACATGTACGACGGTCGCGGCATCCCCAGTTACCTGACCAAAATTCAGGCACTTGGCAACCGGCGTGTGTTCACAACGGTTGCGGCGTCTCAGGGTCATGCGATTGCCATTTATCACGTGGGCATCCAACAAGCAAAGTCAATAGGGGGAGCCGGATTCGCTTAACAACCGTGTGATTTGCTTAACAGCTGCAATGATTTGCTTAACAATGATGTCAAATAGGGTCATAAAATCAAGTGCGACTCACTTAACATCCGCCTTGCTTAGCGATGGGAATTCGGGTTCCAAGTGTGGTCGTAAGTCCAGGCCTCCCTGTATTGCCAGCCTGCCTTTGAAGATGGTTATCGGCCAGAGGATGCCTCAGTTGTTGCATTTGTGCGTGCGTGTGTGTGTCCTATTTGAGACCGTTGTATATAAAGTTGAAAAGAAAACAGATTTTGGCATTCCCGCGCATGTCTCTCTCTGGCCTCGTTTCTTTCTCGCCTCCAACTCTGCTCCGCCGGTGCGTCAGAGGTTTCTAGCGCGCAGGCGGCAGAGCAGCACTGCTTCCCATCTTTGGGTGATGACATTGTAAGAGGTAGACTGCTCCTTGCTGCAGAAGCTCTCCTTTCGCTTGGCACAGCTCCTCCGGTTATTGTCATGTAATATAGCCCTCTCGGCTCTTCGAGGAAGAGGGACTCGACGCAATCCACGTCGTCTTTGTCCCGACCGGGAGCTCAGACGGAAACAGCTTGCGTTACCTGCGAAGCAAGCTTCTCGGCCGGCCTGGCAGTTTTACTGCTGACAGACTAGCCGTCCTCCCCGTTCAGCTCGGTGGGCGATCGCCCGGTGGGCTGACGGATGCCGCTTGCTGATCCTCTTCCCTGCGATTCCTCTCAAGCAGAACATCAAACGTAGGTTTTGGCGCAAACCCGGATCTCCCTGATTAGGTTCAACGACTCGCAAAGCAAAGGTCCCACGCGGTGCTTGCAAGATAAGCGGCCCTCCTGGGGCCGAGCGGACCCAAGTGTGAAAATCCCCGTCGTTCTCCCCGCGGCCCCGTCTGCGCCAGCTGGGTTGCGCTCAAGCGGCGTTTTCGCCACCGCTTACTGACGCCGGGGGGGCGGGGACCGTGCTTCCGGAGTGCTCCCGGCCTTGGCCGAAGGGTTCGGAGAGGGTCCGCTCGTCCCGGGAAGCTTCGCAGCCCCTTGGCCGTGACGTGCGGCCTCCCTCTGCGGGAGGGAGTCACTCCCTCGACGTGACTGGGGAGGCGGCTTCCGGCTTACTTCTAAGTTGCGCTGGCCTTAGGTTGTCGGGTCGCGCTTGGGCGTGCCGGGATGCAGGCGGGCTCCCCGTCGTGATTTCGGGCCCCGTGGCATTCTTGCTTTCTGCCCTCGGGCGAAGTTGCTGAGCCCTCAGAGGCCACCTTTGGGGGAAGCGCCACGCCCTTCCGCCTCGTTTGGGAGCTCGCCAGAGTCGCTACCCTTTGGAAGTGGGGCGGAGGCCAGGCGTCGCTCCAGCCAGGTCGAGCCCTTTGTGCACCAGCGAAGCCTTCGGGCCCAGAGGCGATCCGTCGGACCTATCGACCCCGGTGGGCTTTGAGCAACACGATGCAGAGGCTAATCCTGGAAAAGAGCCGCTGGCTCCAGGCTGAACGTGATGGCCTGTGCCCCGGGCCGGGCTCCCTTCGTTTGCAAGCGGCCAGCTCTCCAGTTTGTACGTGAGAGTGAAATCAAGTTCCTTGCGTGTCAGACGTGCTGGCCAGTAATGTATCTGAATCTGAGATTAACGTTGTGTGCAGGAGGATCAAACAAGCCCCCATCAAGCCCTTAGGTGGCGACTGGTGGGTGCTCCGTTCTTGGCTCCAGGAGGTGCCCGTTTCACAGCCACTTTCAATCTAGTTTAAAAAAAGTATTTTTAAATTGAGCTAATAGAATAACAAGCCGGAGATTTTTCTGTAATCTTTTGTGGGCACAAGGCAGTCCAAACAAGAGTTTGCCCCTCGCCGTCTCGCACCCCAGTCTTCTTCAGATAGAAAAAAACAAAAAGCCGGTTTCTGCAGCCGACGTCTGGAACCTACAGCAAGACCCTCTTTTCTTTCTCGCGAAAATGCCGCCTGGGTCCTTGTGGCTCAGAAGCGCACGAAGGGCTGCGGAAGTGCTGAGAGCCTGCTTGGTTAACCCTGGTTCAGTGTGTCCCACAATACGTGTGCGCACACCCAACTCCTTCCCCACTACGGGGGTTAATGGAAAGTCGTGTTTTCCTGGTCAGCAGACTCCCTTTTGGGTTGAGTCTGGATAACTTCTGATCGGCGGCGGAGAGAGGCTGCCTCTGACAGACTGAAGTGCTGGCACCCTGAGGCAGAGTCCCACGTGCCGCTCTCCCAGCCGTGACGCGTGAGGGCTCTCTCGTGCGCTCCGAGAGTGCAGAGCATCCTCTTCCTTGTCGTGCTCCATCCGAGAGCCAGAACGGGCACTGTGGGCAGAAAGGGACGGACGGATGGACCAGAAATGCAAGACAAATCTGGGGGCGTGGAGGGGCGCTGGCATCAGATTTGATTTCTGCTGCCCTTGCTTGCCTTTGCTGCCAGGGGGGCTGAACCAAAAGACAAACAGGAGGCAAGCAGAAGCGGCAATTTGGGGGCAGAAGTTTCGGGCTTAAGGAAGCGTGCCTTGCGACAGCCCCGAAAGGACCGCCAGCACCTGAAGCAGACAAGTGCCCTTAGGAGGACGGAGCAGTCACCACCTGGAATGGCAGGCGGGCTGGTGGGGGGAGCAGCGGCCCTGCGGTTTCAGCTGTGTAGTGCATGCCCTATTGGCCGGCCACGGCAGGCAGCGCAGGCTGTCCTCCCCTGTCCCCACGAGCTCTGCAAGCGGAGCCATGTCCTGGGAAGCAATGTCAGCTAACGTGGGCTGGGTCAGCCACCTGCCCACCTGCCTTCAGGTGTCGATGGCATTGGGATGAAACTGGATGCCCCTCTCGGTGAGTGAGGAGGCGCCAACAGGGAACCAGTGCTCCACCCACTCCTGCCGGTGTCACTTGGTGCTCTGGAGTATGCGACCCAACAGTTTGCACCTGGTGCATTGGCCCGTATCTTCGGTGCACACCACACACAATCCCCAGTTAACCCAACAGGGCAGGTTTTCACAAGAAACCTGCAACAATGAAGACGAAAGCAAGCCAAGATTGGCCCACTGTGCATCCGGCTGGCACTAGGAGCTTCCCTGGCCAGACTCCTTTGGTTCCAATGGAAGAGCATCTCTGCAGCTCAGGGGCATCTTTGGAGATTTTGGTGCTCTCCGAGCTTGGTGGGTGGGCAAACTCAGCAGCAGCTCCCCCCTCCTCCATCCCACAGATGAGGTACCCTAGCCAGGTACCCCTCCCGGGGTGGCCCCTTGAAGAGGAGTCCAAGCTCTGCTGATTAAATGGGAGTTGGTGGAAATCACAAGTCTGGCTTGGCTTGGCATGTTTTGGTCTGCAAATAGCACCTGCAGAGGAATAGGAACAGTGCTGAGGTTCAAGGAGAGCAAAGGGAATTTACGGCAGAATCTGTGTGTGTGCATGCGTGCGTGTGTGTCGCTGCTGGTCCACAAGGTTTCGGGGCCAAAAAGGCACAGAAGGTGCAACCTTCTTGCCCAGCTGGCCTTCCGACACGCCAGCAGCTTCTTTAGCCCAGGACTGTGGAGGGACGTTGAGGGTTTCTCTCCAGTGCTGAGACAGGGCCGGTTTGTCTGCCAGTCCATCGAGGGCCAGGAGGGCCTCCAGCCTGCTCCAGCTGGACGGCCCGTTAGTGAAGCCTCCCCGCAAGTCCAGTGGGGACAAAGCACCAGAGGCCTGGTCACTCATCACGCCAGGGTGGAGGAAATCTTTTCTGCACAGTGCGCTCCGGCCTTGAATTAGCAGCACCTCATCATTTACAGGGCTCCCAACCATTAAGCAAGACCCCTTTAAATTGATTTCAAATTAGCAGATTAAAGGTTCTCTCCGTCTCCCAGCTGTCAGTGCCGCAGTGGACACTCTTGAGACGCTGGGTGTAGTTTGAGTCGAGGGACCAAAAAGGACATGAAAAGATTTTCTTTCCTGCAACTCAACCCAGAATTGGACCATTTTGGCCACGCTCAGCAAGGGCGTATTGATTTACATAAAAGGGAAGGGAAAGAAACTGCTGACTTTTTCTATCGGGGCTGAGTAAAAGAAGGGGGGAAGCAAACCCCGTAAAGATTTGCTGCATCAACATTTCCTTCCTCTTAAACGGCGTCCTTCCTCCTCCCTTTCCCCCCTGCTTTTCTATTAACTCCTGGTAAATGCACTTTAATGCGGCCAAATTGATTGGGTGTTGTTAAATAACCTTGCAATTTATAGCACCATTAAAAGTTCTCCCCCACAGCTCACTGCTCGCCTGGAATGTCGTGCAATGCTCCTGGTCTCCATAAAAGCGGAAACAACACCCCCACCCCAACTCTCTCTATCTGGGCAATTCACATTTTGTGCGCGGGTCAAGGTGCTTCGTGAGAAATAAAGAGAAGCAGAGAACCAATTTCCTCGGTGGAGATAAGCAAAGAAGGAAGATGTCAGCAAAAGGAGTCCCACTGAACTGCACCCTCCTGTTAAAAGGAATCATAGGCCAAAGTTGGCCAGCCAAGGGAACATGCACCGAGTTTCTTTTGGAGAGAATGAGTGGGATCCTGTGCTTATTTGGATCAAAAGAGTGGGGAGGGGTGTCCCCCAGATGGCTCCTCTGCAAGGCGTTGGATGGGGGCCCTGAAGTTCCTTGGTCGCAGCAACTGTCAGACGGGTGGGCTTCGACTCCCAGATTTCCCCAGCCTGCCCACTATGAGGAGGAATCCTGGCTGTCCACCCGTCTGAAAGTTGCCAAGAAACACTGCGCTTTTCAGTCACAGAAACGACCAGCTCCTTTTTTAAAGGGCGGGAGAAATTACTCAGGATGCCGCCTTCTGATCGGCTAGAAAGCGTCACAAGCTGGACCTTTCCCGCCATTGAAGGTTTGACTAAATCTAGCTCACCGTGGAAAAGCCAGAGAAATAGCCAGAACTTTAACGGCAGGAGCAAATCCAGTTACGGAACGGCGCGGCAGCTCAGGGTGGTTTGATGGAGTCAAAGGTGGAAAGGCGGCCCTCCCCTGATTCCCCCTTCCAGGCTTAGCGGGGCGAGTCTCTTGGCCCCAAGATGGTCCATTGTGTTTTGATTTGGGGTAATCACCGAAGCCTTGCGGGGACCCCCGGGCACAGAGCACCTGGTGATTTTGTGCCACCTGGGGAGGAACGTCCGGGTGGGTTTGATCTGCCCACCCTTTGACTGGGAGCGTTAAGTAGGCTGACAAATTCGTCTTGTGAGTAATGGAAGCCTTCAGTGCTTGTACAAATTTGCGCTGAGCCAAAGCAAATTTATTCCGCATTACTGATGTCAGAAAGGTTGCCGGTGGCTGCGTTTGATTTACTGTTCAGTCCACAATTGTTCCGCTTTCTTTTGCGTTATGTGCGCGAACAGGCAGGCAGGCAGGCGCGTCCTTTGTAAGTGGGGAGGCTTAGAAATAAGAAGGAAAGGAGAACTTCAAATCCACACAAACTTCGAAGCTGCCGTAAGGGCCGGGATGGAGAAGGAACTGACAACGCAACTTGGAAAGAGGGCATTCTGAGGCGCGACGGCCGGGCAGGAGCGCCGCCTGGCAAGGAGGAACCGTTCGTTTTTCGACGGGCCTGACAGCGGGCGGGCGGCATCCACCGCGGCTGCGTCTGTGTGTCCTCGAACGGGGCGCTGTGGAAATGCAAGGGGCGCGCAGGAGGCGGGTCTGCACGAGCCCCACATCCCTTCTAGGGGAGCTAACCGAAGCCAGCCCGCAGAGGGCAGAGGGCGAGGTGCGGCGCGTGCTCCGGGCACGCCAGGAGCCGCAGGGGCAGCCCGCGCGTGGGGGGCTGACGTCACGAGCGGAGCTCCGCACAGGGCAGCCTGCGCGGAAAGGAGGGAAAGACGGAGGGCGCGAGGCCGAGGACGCCCCGCTTGGAGACTGCAAAGAAGCCTCCGGGCAGGAAGAGCGGGGGAGGCCCCTCGGGGACGCGGCTGAGGCCTGTCGGCTCCGGCGGGGAACCTCGGCCGCCCGGCCCACCCTCAATCGAGGCCCGGCTTGAAAGGGTCGCGGCAGCCCCGCCTCCCTCTCCTGCGTCCCCCCTCCCAACGCCGACTGCTCCCCGCCTGCGAGAAGGGACCTCGCAGCGCCCATCGGGTCTCCAGCCACCGCCCGCGGTTTTCAGAAAGGGGCGCCGGGGCCGGCCGCCAGCGCCGCTCCCCTCCCCTCCCCTCCCGCCCTCTGGGGCCAGCCCCGACTCCGTTCCTGGGGCTGGAGAGGGGATGACGGAACCGCCCAAAAGGGCCTCGGATGCCGGCCAGGCCGGGTTCAGGTCGGCCCAGCAAACTGGGGCGAGGCGCGCGGGGCGGCTGAGTTTGGCGGGGCGGTTCGTCGTCCTCCGGCGGGGAAAGCCGGGCTCAGCGCAGGGGCTCCGGGTCCAGCGAACGGCTGACGTCGGCCGGGCCCCGCCCCGCCCCGCCGATGCAACGGCCGCCGCGAAGCCTGCTGAGCCCCTCTCGGCCCGCCCTGACGTCGCCGCGGCGAGCGGCCCGCCGAGCTCAGGCTTGGCGCCTGTGGTGCCGAGACGCCCCAAGACGCATGCGCAGACCGCGCGGACCTCGCACGCGTCGCTTCCCCGCGGCCCGGCTGCCGGCGGCCTCGGGGTCCCCGGGGCTCTCCCCCTTGGGCAGTTTGGACTGCAAGCGACGCGTTCAGTGGGCTTCCTGGGAACTGAGCGGCGTCCCTTTGCTTCGGAGGCCCCGCGTGGACCCTTAAACGGAGGGGCTGATGCTCGGCTGCTCGCAGGCCCCTTCGGAGGTCTCTCTCTGCCCTTCCAGCTTGCTCTGACGAACGTCGAACCACCGAGAAGCAAGCTGGAAACAGAGGGGGGGGTCAGGCCTACAGCGTCCCCCTGGGATCCTGCCTGAGCGTTTACTTCACCTATAAGAGTCCTCCATCTTGTCCCTACCTAGCCGTGGCCATCAGAGGCACGGGAGAGAAAGGGAGTCTGCTCTCAAGCGACTAGTCCTCATGGTACCCCAGCCGTCGAAGTCGTTCTTTTGCTGGGCAACACAACCTAAGCGGGTTGGTCATTGTACGGTGCGAGATACTCGGCTTCTGATGGGTGGCGAGAGTGCCGAAGGGACTCGCCTCTCCCTTTTAGTTACGCATGTCCTTGTGGTCTCTCATCCAGTCCTAAGCTGCTAAGGTGTCTTCGGGATCGGCCAAGCAACAAAAGCAGATGCTCCCAGCCGAGAAGAGAAGGCGTGGGCTCCCAGCAAACACGCAGAGACCTGAAGTCCTCATTCCAGCATCTCCTCTCCAGGCCAGAATTGTGCCAGCCGCTCAAAGGCCCAAAAGGGAAGGAACTGGCGTGATTTATGCCTTCGCGCCTTCTTCAGCGGCCCCAAACTCGGCTTTGGCATAAACATGTGGCAGATCCATCATCTCGGACTCTCCGTGGCCAATGCTCTGCTCCGAAAACGTCTGCAAGGGTGCGTGTGGGCAACTCGGCTGCCCCTGACCAGCTGGGAGGGACGTGGGGATTTTTTTAATTGGAAATGGCAAAGGCGCAATCGGCGTCCGCACGGGGAACTCAGGAAAGCAGGCGGCTTTTCGTTGCACAGAAATTCAGCGTCGGAGAAGAGGAGCCGAGGCGCGGGGCGCTTCGCAGCAGGGAAACCGCCACCCTCGGCTGCGGAGCAACTGCCTGCCTTCCACGTTTCCTCCGGCAGTCCCACACCGCACAAGTTCATTAGTGTTTAATTTAATCACTGCCTGTCACCCGGCCACCATTTATCCTGCCTGGTCACCAGAGAGATCCACCTATTTATTTTAGATTTCAAATGAACAGCTCGTTATTTCTGGCGAGGGCAGGAGGCGTTTTCTCCGGTAATTCATTTTGCCAATCCTGACAGGCCGAAAATGAAAACTCATCTCCGCTCCCCAATGTGCCACTCGCTCTCCTGCTTCCTTGCATGTTAATATATTTCTTCCTCGGGGCGCTCCCTCCGAGGTAGGCCATCCATCATCTGCGCAGGAAAGTAATCCTGCCCTCCTTTGATTTCCGCAGCAGGGAGTCGGCCAGCGCATTTTATCCTAGCGCCGAAGCTGCATTTTAGGACTTGGGCCAATTGCCAAACGCCGGGGAGGTCTGCACCCGAAACGTGCGAGCACTCGCTTATCCACAGAGCTCCAGGTTGGTGCAGAAACATCAACTTGTGCACGTGCCGGGTTTTGGTCGAACTATTAAAATGGCTCTGATCTTAGGAGGAGACTGGCAGGACGAGGAGCCGATTTATGGATGACGAGTGCGTGGGAGACTGAGCGGCTGACGGCGCTTGTCAATCTCATTAAGCAGCCCAGGCAGGGAACAGAACCCGAGGAGCGCTTTCTACATGGCCGTACAGCAGCCTTGAAGCACCCGGCAAGTCTTTCAGGACCAGCCTCGGGCCGCCCCTTCCCAGCCTCTTCCCTCGCCTGTTACGCCACTTGGGCTATGCGCTCCCTGGTCCGGCTGCTCCAGGCAGCGCTCCTTAGCCCGAGGTCGTTCCCGCATATGGTTGCCCCACTCAAGGATCTGCCCTTTATATTTGGCCCCCCACATTGCCTTTGCTCCACCCCCACGGGCCCCCAACCCATTCTACGCCTGTGGCCATCCGTCCCCAAGGGTTATATGTCTGCAACAGATCCATGAGTGCCATAAAACCTACTCTACTCATCCACACAGTCATGCAGCACCACTTCTGGATGTGGACACAAACATCTCCGTTATGGCTGAGCCAAAACTAGCCCAGTGCAGGGGACCCTCCCTGGTTGGTGTTTATGATCCCGACTTCACATATTATTCTGTGGGGAATTTAACCTAATCCCATTTCTAACACTGTGCTCCCTACCTTTATCCCCTTACATGTTGCTTCTGCAGGCATCACCTGCATTCAGAGCCTGGCTTTAATTTCTGTTTGGAAATTAAAGGGAAAATCCCTCCAACCTCCTTTCCTTCTCTTCCTCCTCCTCCTCTCTCCTTAACTGGCACCAGGTAGCTGAAACTGATTTTTGTCCCCCGGCTGCAGTTTTTCCTTAGCACCCAGCAATCCATTTTCTTCTTCTCTGGTCTGTGGCATCTGCTGCTGGCCTTGCGCTATGGGCCCAAAGGCAGGAAGGAGGCATCTGATACCAGCCCTTGGTGGGGTGTCAGCTCCCCAAATCACCGGCTCTTCTATTATGCAGAGAGGTGAGAACTGAAGAAAGTATCTCCACGGGCTGATTCTTGGCATTCTTTCCTCCCCCTTCCTAATTCAATGTGATACATTGATTTTCTGCATAGAGTTATAGCTCCCTCCCTCCCTCTGTCTCCTTCCTCTTCCTCTTCCCCTTCCTTCCTCCCTCCCTTCCCAATACTTGCTAGAACCCAATGAGTTCTTTTGGTGATGATCTTCTGCATGCAACCCTTGGTTGTCTGATATGCTTCCCCGCTTTTCTGGCATTTCGGTGTGACACATGGCCGGCTTGCAGCATTCAGGGGAGACCCTTATTTTGCTTTTGAGGGCTGCAGTGGTCTGTCCTGGTCTAAAGCAGGGGTTTACAACCCACCTCGAGAAGCTGGTTGAATTATGGTGGATGGAGAGTGCAGCGTATTGCTGAGTTAGACTCCTAACTAAGTTTGCCCTGGTTCCTCCCTCCCCTTGGCATGGTGACAGGGGAATTCTGGGAGTTGAAGTCCAGACAGTTTAAAGTTGCCACAGTTGAACAACACTGCCTTAAATCGTGAGCAGTTGGGAAACAGCCCTTGTGCCATGTTTCCTTCCCTTCCCTTCCTTTGTAGGGTTTATGCACTTTAAGGAGGTGGGGTCTGCATGTCCCCCCAGCCTATTTCTGGCTGTCCCCCAAATTATGTCCCCAAAATTCTTTGCTACCAAATACAATTATTCCTCACCATTCAAGTGGCCGTTTAGAGCTTCCCAGTTAGAAACTGGAGCTCCCATCAGGTCACCACGATGTCCCCAAAAGGCCACTGTTGAAGTGTCCTAATCAATTACTGCCCCCAACCCATTTTCCGTCGCACAGTCCTGTCCGACTTTGTGACCCCATGGACTGCAGCACGCCAGGCCTCCCGGACCTGCACTGCCTCCATGCCTGTGGTGCCCACTGTGCTATCTAACATCTCATCCCCTGCCGTCCCTTCTCCTTTTGCCTTCCGTCTCTCCTAGCATCACAGTCTTTCCTAGTGAAGCCTCTCCTCGCATCAGGTGGCCAAAGTACTTGAGCTTCAGCTTCATCATCTGTCCTTCCAGTGAGCAATCAGGGTTGATTCCCTCTAGGATTGACTGGTAGGATCTTGCAGTCCAAGGGACCCCCAGGGGTCTTCTCCAGCACCACCATTCAAAGGCATCACTTCTTCACGTTCAGACTTCCTTATGGCCCAACTCTCACAGCCATACATTACTACTGGGAAAACCACAGCCTTGACTATACTTTGTCAGTAAGCTGATTTTCCTGCTTTTTAATTTGCTATCTAACATGTCTGTAAAAGCAAAGATTTTGCAGAGGTTTTGGAGCAGTCCAAAAACGCCGCTCTTTACCCAACTCTATCTACAGATATTCCAAATCATAGTTGGTTTGTTCCGTCTGCTGTTTGGTTTGATTTTTTCCCCTTGCTTACTTGGGGTTTAATATTCCCATAAATCAAGTCTGGCACTTCAGGGTGAAGAACAGGCTGTCCTTGAAGCTGTTGAGGAGGTGATGTGTCAAGTTGCTGAATAAAACGTAGTCAGTTCCCATCTGGAAAAGCCTGGCCTCCTTTTCTGGGCCACAGACCAAATCCTTCCCTGTTGCTTTGCCCACCTTCTTGGCTGGCTGCTTTCTGTGCCAGATAAAAATTTTTTGCCCCATAAAACTCCTTGTCTGCTCATAAACCCTCACAAGGTAATTAATCAGCAAGACGTTAAACCCTTTGTAATGGTCAACGCTCCTCGGTGAGCACCACTTGAAATTAATAAGTTTTTCATATCCTAGGAATTGACTTTCTTCCTCCTCCTCCTTCTCTGTGCTCCCAAAAATGAAATTATGGAATTTAAAAAGGCCAGTAATTTTCATTTATGAATCCAAGTCATTATTTATTAATAAACAATTGCAAGAAACAGAGAAAGAGGGGAAAACATTCCCGTTAATTAGAGAGCCCAAAAATTCTTTCTCTCCTTTCCAACAACCCAGTCTAGGTAGAGGGAAACATACTGTACTAAAAAGCAAATCTCTCTTCCCCATTTGAGTGGAGAAAGTATTGGGAAGAGGGGATCTCGGTTTGCCAGCACAGCTGCAGGAAACCGATTGTAAGGAATCAGCTGCCAAGCACACGGAGGCTGCAGCCGAGCTCTGAGTTCCATTTACCGACCGGGAGGTGCCAGGTTTGGGATTCCTCCCTGCTCTTTGCCTTGGGTGGAACAGACCAGAAGACCACGGAGAGCAATGGAAGAGCCAGGAGGGGGCCATCGCTGAATTCAGTGGGATCGCCCGGGGCCCATGTCAAAGGCTGCCCCTTCCTTGCTTTTTCGTACTGTTTCGGTGGTCCTTATGGCCTTCTCTGACTTGATTTGCAAGCCAGCTAGGCATGCGCAGTGGTGTCAGGACAGAAGGAGTGAAAATGGACGTTGGAAATGAATAAGAAGGGCAAAGCAGTCCTGCTGGGGCAAGAAGAGTCGCAAGGGTGCCCTGGGGCTCCCTCTCGGCACTCCCCAAAGAGGGTGATGGGGAATTCATCTTGAGGTCGATGCCCTTGGACAAGGACTCTTCCAGCCTGACATTATCTGAGAACTTTGCGTTTCCACTTCCTCATTTTTCTCCCCCTCCAGCCACACATTTCTTTTGGCTTCCCAGCTGAGCTGAGATTTGGCTTTATGGAAATGGCCAGGTGAGGTTTTGGGCAGTAGCTCTGAAGCTCCAGGGAGACCCCCAAATAGGATGGTATCATCTTGCAAAGGGAAACCTACAGAGGTGGGGCAGGGGTCTTCCTGGAGCAAACCTGTCTTGTGCTGACCCCCCAGATCAGCTCTCCTCTTCGCTACAAGGCCAGACGCTGCACCTTCTGTGGCTCACTGGAAGGACTGCCGCCGAGGCAGTGCGAGTGCAACGCTGAATTTCCCTGTGACAAACAGCCGGTCGGGATGAGGAGCTTGTTAAGGAAATTAATTGGCTGCACCTCTGACTGGAGGAAGCCTCTTTTAATGAACACTGTGGCAGTGGATGAGGGTTTTTCAGTCTCTTTTTCTCCTATCAGAGTCTGATACTAGGAGAGGCCGCTCTGTGTCTTCATCAGCAGATGCTGATTTTGTCTGCCTGAATTTTTTTTTGTTTAAGAAAACATAGCGAGCAAAATCATCTCTCATCCAGGCTTCTTCTTCAGCAAGTAGAAAAAGGTTCATAGTTCGGGCATAATTATCTCATCATCTCAGCAATTTTTTTCCTTCAGGGCAATTAAGGAGCAGCTCGTTAAATTTAGTGGTTACTGAGCTTTTCAAAACAAGACGGGGATGCATATTTATAAAGGCTTTTCTTTTTCAAACACCGCCAGCCTGTTGACTTAATGAAGCCTAACGAATCTGACAGTTCATACACATTCAGCGGCAAATTTCTTGACATTCAGAAAGGAGGCAGGGGTGATGAAAGACTGATGCGGTTTCTAAGGAAGCCGGAAGCTGGCTGGCTTACGGAACTCCCTGCCACAAGGTATGGCCAAGGTTACTCTCTTCCAGAACAGACCGGCTGCAGTGAAGAAAGAAAGAGACTAAGCTGTTTATCTCTCTGTAACGTTATCGCCACAGCCCGCAGGCTGAAAAGATGATCATGTGGCGGAATCAAATTTAAGAGTAGCAAAGTTCAGGTAGGAAAAGGCAAGGGAAGTATCTGGTAGAGAGGAATAAGTTTGCCAACTAATGTGGGGGGGCTCCTTAAAATTCTCGGGAGTCTCTGCACTGCTATCGCCTTTCCCCCCTTTCCTTTCTTTTCCTTCCCTTCCCTTCCTTCATTTATGTCCTTTCCTTTCTTCATCCATTTATCTGCTTTCCTTTGCCCTGACGGTCGCAGGCGGTCGCTTACAGCCTAATTACCACAAGTTGATGGGCTGGGATGCCCCGGAGCTCCTTTGCAGTCGCTTTTCTTCTCCAGAGTGCTTGCTAATTTCCTAATTATTTCCTTTTATCTCCCAAAGTGTACAGTTAAAATCAGCCGGGGAACACAGATGGCGTCCACTTTTGCTAACCCGAGAGAAAACGGGACTGGGACCCCGAGAGGCTCGCCCGGCTCTTATTTGCTTCGCCCTCAGTCGCATGCCTGGGCCAGCCGTTCAGGATGCTCGTGGGCCTGGGATGAGCGAGCGGAAGGCATTCATTCGCACCCAAGACCACCACAAGGCGAGATGGCCAGGCCGGCAGACACCAAAACCTTGCTGCGAACCAGGGCGGTTTGCCCAGCAGAGAGGCCACATCACGACATCCCCACCATGCTTGCACCACCACATCCTGGGCCAGCTCATGTTTCTGCGCAGTCTTCAAGGGCAGCCCTGTGCCAAGCGCATTGCGCTCATCCAGGCGAAAGGCGGGCAAGGCATGGGCAACCCTGAGGGAGGCTCTCCCAAGTGGGAGACGGCTCAGCTGGCACACCAGATGGGCAGACCGAGGCAGGCCTTCCTGGCTCCTCCAGCAGGAAGGTTGCACAAGCCCCGCATGGCACATTTTCGGGAAGAAACACCCGGCAGGTCAACTGAACCAGAAGCAGCAGATGCGCTTTTGCTGTAATATATTGGATTACTTCACTTGCTGGCAATGGAAGAAACAAGATTTAATTCCCCCAGCAAGGCTGGGAGAGAAAATCACTTTTCTTTTACCACTTTTTCCCCTTCTCCGAAATCATTTTTCATTTGTTGCCAGGGGAGGAGTGTGGCAGAACCTGTGAGCTGCAACCACCGACACCACGCCTCCGTCAGCAAGACCAGTGGCAGCTCTGAAGTCACTTTTTCCCGTTCCTAAAAACTTTCCATCTCTTGGGGTCTTTGATTTCTGGCCTGGGGGACATAATGCTGAGATTTTTAAAAATTAAGTGGGCTGTGAGCACAGGGAGAGGGAGCGATTTCCAAAGGCGAAGCTGGAGACCTAACCTGGGCCCAGAGAGGCTGCTCCGGAGCTTGAAAAGTGGAAAACGAAAGGCCCCAAGCGCATTATGCGCCGCGTTTAATCAAAGTCTCCAGGACTCCGCCGCCCCTCCTTACCATTCACAACAAGCAGGCTTAGGCCGAGCCAAGGCGGAACGTGACAAATACAGCGGAACTGCCAGATGTGGGGAAACACCCAACCCAAACTGGGAAAAAGTTTCTCTCCTTGCTCCTGTGATCTTTCTATGGTATGCAGCTGGGGCGCGTCTGTGTGCTAAACATGGGACTCCCACATTCTGTGTTCTCTAAGAAGGGAGCACTTTAAGGAAGGATCAGGGCCCAGTGCGTAATTCTGGGGCGACAGGAGAATCAGTAGGTCATTCTAGAGGTGCCCCGTTTGACTATTGGGGTTTCGGAGCGTCATATTCAAGATTATGCACCTCTAAAAAAGAAACTGCACGAAATATTAATAAAAATGATAACCGTCCAGGTTAAGTGCCACATCATATTGTGCCCCCAACTCCACGATGAAGAAAAGGGTAAAAAGAACCTCTTAAAATTAATCAGAACCGCTCCTGTGAAACGGAAATTGCAAAGGGCGGAAAAGCCTGCCCCCCAGCGGCCATGTCCTGAATTACAGGCGGCGGACAGAAATCGCAACAGAAACGATCAGGATTAAAGTCGGGGTGAATCGCCCGCCAGGCTGTGCCCCGAGCCCCCCCACCTGATCAGAGGCGAAGGAGGAGGCGCAGAACCCCTCCGAAGTCAAGAAAACGTCGATGGGAGACCGCGGAGGCGTTGGAATCCCGCCATCTCGTGGCCATTTGAGAGCGTTGCAAGTGGGGAAAATCGGAGGAAATCGGCACCCCGTGCGGGGACCGACCCGGCAACAGCATTGTTGGGTCTGCGTTGTAGGGCTAGTACGGTTAACTATGGTAACAGCTGCAGGAGACCCCGCTTTCAGGAGCCCTGAAGCCCCCGCCTGTGTTCAGACATAACGGGTGAGACGCAACCAGGTTTATGTTCTGGCCATGTCTACGGTGGGAGTGCATCGGTGCAGCCCTTGACTCTGCCAGCTGGGCAAGGACAGCTGGCTGTCACCTGGTCCGGCGTCTCCCTCACGCCACAGCAGCCATGTAGAGCCTTGCGTGCAAGGAGTCGCACCTCCCCGCTTTCACGGGAGAGGACTGAGACCCCGGCACCTGGAGGAAGATCTGGAGACAATCTCAATGATGGGAAACACAGCATGTCTAGTCTAGTCTACTGCCAAGTTCAGCCTTTGGGGAGTCCCTCTCCCTCCTCCCCCTTTTGCCGGTTCCGTCTCCTCGACTGCAACCACTATTGGGACCATTTTGAAACCGCATCTGAGAAACCACGGTCCCGCCTTGACTCTGGGATGCTAGCAACAGTCACTTGCAATTCTCAGCTTCACGCAGGGATGCGGACCTTTATTTCCTAAGACCGAGAGAGGGAAGGGAAGGGATCTCTCCATATTGTTGTATTTTTAATGGGGTTTTGCAATTCCAAGACACTTTCACAGCAAGGATTTCCAGGAGAGTCAGCGGTTGGAGGCCTCCGTGCGGGAAGAGAAGGGGGCTTGGCCAGGCCGCTCCGAGTGCAAGTGCAGGGCTAAGGCTCCACAACCACCATGCTGGACGTCACGCGGGCGCCATACCAGCCCTTCCAGAAAACCGTATCCTGACCCCCGTGTTCGAAATGGATGAAGCGAACTCCGGGACCGTACTCGGCAAAAGTGTGAGTGATCTTAAAACGGGGAAAAAGTGTAACTTAAGATTAAAGGGCACAGAACTCAAATGTCACCCCGTCCTAGTTTTGTCCTTTGCTTAACGTTCAAGAGGTGCTCTCAAAGTCGCCTCATTTCCTCTCCCAGAAAGGCCCGGGCAATCCTTTTCGGTCCATCCTTCCCTTCTTGGGAATTTCCTCCCAAGCACACCAACCTCGGCCCATTCGCCCTCATTGTCCTGAGGGACGGCGATGGTTTCGCTTGCAAACTCAGCCACCACGTCCTCATTAGCAGAGAGCAGTTTCACCTTCAGGTTGTAGAGACAGCCGGCATCGCAGCGAGCGGCGTACCTAGGGGAGGGAGACAAGCAGGAGGCAAAGGGTGGCCCAGGGCAGGACCGGGGGGGTGGGGACCCCTGGCCACTCACCAGTCCTTTACTCTGATTCTGGGCTGCGTGGTGTCCATCAGCTCTTCCCAGTAGCCTTCAGCTCGCAGGTCAATCACTTGGGATTTACTGCACCATCTGAGAAGCAAAAGGGTGATGTGAAAAGGGTCATTCCAGCTGCTTCGGGGCCTGACATCCTTCCTAGGACCAGAGGGACTAGGGGATTGATTTTTTGAAATCACAGCAAACCACCTTGGGTTCCCGAGCTCTTGGGAAATTGCTGCCCACGCAGACTCCCCCACAGCTGCCCAGAAGACCAGGAAATGCACTTACTCAAAAGAAGAGACAAAATAGGTGCGGACTTCATCGCTGGGAAAGTCCTTCCCGAAATCGCCAGGCAGCTCTTCGACTTTCCAGCCATCACCCCCATTTTGTACATCCTCCCAGTGCTGGAGACCCTCTAAACCCGAGTAGAAAGGGGGTGCCTCAAAGGATGTTCACTCTGCCCCAAACATGCCCCGTCAGGGAGGGGCACAATCCTCCCGCTTGGAGAGAAAGGACCCTCTTGTGGGTCCTGGAGGGGTTTCCCCTTTGCGCCCCTTGGCCCAGGGGCCCCAGAAAACCTGGCTCAGGAAAGGGGGCTGAGGGCGGCCTGCTCAGTCCTGGCCAATGGCCAGGTGGGGGAATGGCGGCCATTGCCAAGGCCGGGTTCTGAGGAGGCTGCTTACCTTCGCCGTTGGGATTCTTGATTAAATTCCGCTTCTTCTTATTCAGAAAGTAGAGGGCTTGCCAGTTGTCTGCGCCGTCCGCTTCCACGTCCTCCCCGGCAAAGCCCTCCTCCTGGCATTTCCGCAGCCAGAGGGCTGCCCCGTCCACCAGCGCCTTCCACTGGGAGCACACCAGGCGGCACGCCAGGACCAGGTCGAGGGCGGGCAGGCTGGCCAGGATCCGCAGCAGGAGGGGCTCCGGGAGGGTTTCCTTGAGGGGGCAAAGAGCATTCCTCCTTAGCTTGGCTTTCTTTTTAATCTGAAAGCTGGGATCAGTCAGGATCACCAGGCCCTGGGAGGCTGCTGAGCTGGCGCCCCACTTGCCAGCGGGAAAGCAAGAAGGGAGAGCAGATGGTTGCCTCGAGATGTAACTTTCCGGCTGACCTAGTTGCCGACCAGGGATTTGCATTCTGAAATGGAGGCGATGGGTGACTTTGGCAGGGATGCCACCTGGATGAGTCAGTCCTTCTCGCAAACTCCTCCTCCCATCCTCCTGGGCGAAAGTTGCGGCAGGGACCCATCATCTTCCCTCTTGAGCTGCCCCCTTCCTGGTTTGCTCCTGGAGCTGAAAGCCGGCCGGGCCCACCCCCACCCCGCTGCGGCACTCCTGCCCTTGCCTCGCCCGCCGCCCTTCCGCGGCGCCTCCCGCCGGCGCTCGGTCCGCCCGCATCCGCGCCCGTCCGGGCGAGACCCGCGGACCCCCAAGCCTGACCGGGGGAGAGGCCGGACCCGCGAAGCCAGCGCCTCCGGGTCTGCGGCCCGAGGGCGGGGGGGCCCGCACTCACCATCGCGCTGCCCCGGGCGGCGCCGGCAGCTGCAGGCAGGCGAGGCGGCGAGTGAGGGCAGCCCCCAGCCTCGGGCGCTGCCGGGCTGACTCCG
>JANHZU010001501.1:24808-40485 GCA_032468055.1 Acrochordus granulatus | reverse complement strand
CCCGCCTCCACTTCCTGTTTCACGGCCCAGTTTCAAGATGGCGGAACAAGCAACTTCCATTGAAGATGCCATTTCCAATGAGCGGAAAAGTTTCTTAACGAGGCGCCCGCCTCTTCCGCTTTTCCGCGCCGACTCAGCCTCTTTCTGCGAGGCGCATGCGCGAAGGCGGGCTGCTTTTGGGGGGCTTCAGAGCGGGCTCCTTGACGGGGGGCGATGGCGGCGGGGTGCCGGAGGGGATGTTGCGGGTGTTGCTGCTGCTGCTGCTGCGGGGAAAGAGAAAGCCGCACCCCGGAAGAGCTGGTGAGGAGGCGGGACGGAGCGGGAGGGGCTGCCTTGAGCCTGCTTAAGTGTCGGGTTTGGACCCCCCCTTTTCAGCAGTTTGTTTTAGGGGTGTATTAAATTTGCATATCCGAATTAGGCTAGATGTGGGAGTAATTTTTTATTACCTCATGACAAAGTGAAGGGGGCGCCTCTGAGCATGTACAGAGTTCACTGAATCATGAGATGAAAATTCAGAATGTGCTGCCAGTTCTCTCAGGGTTTGGAAGAGGGAAGAATCAGGATGAGTGAAATAAAAACGGAAGCTTTGTACTTTATTGTGGCACTGATGCAGCAGTAGCTTGAGAAAAAAAGGCTGGATTTCCAAGGCACTTAACCACAAAAATAACTGCTTTTTAAAAAGTCTTAATGTCACAGCGGTTTGTTGTGACTAAACCTGGTTTGCCTTTGCCCCATTGACCCTCGGCTTTGTTTTGCAGACCATCCTTGGAGAGACCGAGGAAGAAGATGATGAAATTCTGCCCCGTAAAGACTATGAGGTGAAAAGAATAAAAAATGAAGTCTCTTTGTTAAGAAGATGGTGAAGAATTGCAGAAAAAGGAGAGAGGTTTTGCTGGGAGCTGTTCTTCTTCCGAAAAAGCATAAAAATAAATTGAAGAGTAGTTTTTGTAGCTGTATCACCCCTGAGTATGTATCTCTCCTTGAGCCTTCTAACTAAACCGATGACTCTGCTGACCTCTGTGACTTCAATTGATCTTGGGAAACCAAGCAAGGCCAGACTTGGGGAGAGCTTGGAGGTGAGACCACAGAGAAATTTCAGGCAGGACAGGAAGGTCAAAATATCGGCCTGGAAGAACGGTACATTTCTTTTATACTGCTGCAGAGAGAATGGTTTGGACAAGTAGGTTTAGTGACCCTAAAGTGATTTGGAAGTAGCATTTTCAGTTACTCCACACCAGAGTGGTTTTATTTACTTGGCAGCCAACTTCTTGTGGCACTTTTATTGCTGAAACTGGAAATTGGAGTTGATGAATTACGTTAGACTAGTTTTATCAGAAGGTCAGGAAGTTCATCAGACCTTGTTGTGTGAATCCAACTATCAGCAGATTAAATGGGTTCTGTTTGTAGTAAGCTATAGACTGCTTGTCCTTTCAGGTTGGGTAACTTTTCTGACATGCTTGTATGTTTTTTTTCCTCCAGAGTTTGGATTATGATCGTTGCCTCAATGAACCCTACTTGGAAGTCCTAGAAAGCCTCGATAACAAGGTAAGATGTAACAAGAGTTTTGATTGCAATGGGTTAGAAGTCTAAGAAATAAATGGAATGATGAAAGGTCACTTGCATTCCTGAGAATATAGTAATGCATGGCCATTTTTTTTCCTTCAGAGTTTATTAATCTGTGAGAGGTAATGTTCTTTTCAAATATATACTTCCTTTCATTTGCTGAGTTGGTAGAAAAAAGGGAGCATAAATACAGAATGTTTTGTGTGTTTCTTTTAGTAAATTGCTAATGTTTAAATTTCTGGGATTATAGAGGGAAGATAAAACCTTCAATACTGGTTGTTATGGATATTTTTTCCTTTTGTAAACTGATCTAATCTTTGCTGCTGAGATTGAGTTGGCAATCTGGTTGCAGGCATTTCCAAAGTTTAAGTAGTTTGTATTGTGTTTGTGTTGTGACGTGGATATACCAACATGTATTTTCCCCAGCCTCTGTCAGATCTTTGTCCAGAGAGAGTTGATAAAGGGAAAACACACAGATCAAAGTCTGGAGAAATGTTATTGGTTAAAGTATTGCGAGCATGATTTGGTGTGGAAAGTGGAACACAATTTTAGTTTTATATTTTTTTAAAATGGAAAAAAGGGGCCTGAGCAATTGACTATATGTTTAAGGACGTTATGTAAGCCACAGTCATGTGGTCTCTAGAAACTAGATTTTTGTAAGAGATGTAGGTTAAAAGTGAGAGGGTTAGTGGTTTAATCTTCCACTGTTATATATCTATCTTTGCAAAGAATCCTCGTTTATTTTGTAAAAGAAAGGGGGCTCTCTGGTTTTATATGTGTTCTCATCTGCCTCAAAACTTTTGTTTTTCTTCCTTTCAGAAAGGCTGGCGCTATGAAGCGGTAAAGTGGGTGATGGTTTTTGCCATTGGAGTTTGCACAGGGATGGTAAGCTGCTGGTGGTCTGCTTCAGTGGGCCTTTCTGATCTTTTATTTAGGTACGATCTGCTTAATTACAAAAAATAAATTGCCTTGTTTCTTCTTCTTTCTCCAGGTGGGCCTTTTTGTAGATTTCTTTGTCCGCCTTTTCTCCAAATTCAAATTCCATGTGGTTCAGAACTGTATCTTTTCTGCTGTTTCTGTTGTTGGGTTGGTGGCTTGGAAGGCCAGACATTGATGAGGGAGAGAATGCAAGCCAGCCTATTTGAGGAATCCTGCTGGCCTGGGCAGTGCTTTCACATGAATGCAGCTTAGCACTTCTTGTTCCTTTTCCTTGACTCCATCTCTGCAGTGGTGGAGGACTGTAGTGAGAAAGGTTGCCTGGCCATTTCCCTGCTAGAGCTGCTGGGCTTCAACCTCACTTTCATATTTCTTGCCAGCCTCTTTGTCTTAATCCAGGTAACACTTACCCTTTCAGTTCTTTATTTACAGAGAATAGATTTATAATTGACAGTAATGAGGATTGGAGAAAAGGGATGGCAACTTTGAGAGCTGAAATTTGTGCATAGTGGAGAACTGGGCAGGTGAACAGGGTCTCTCCCATTGTTACTATTGTCAGTGTTTCCTAGTTTGCTCTCAACCAGGAGTGCAGATAAATGGTGTGAGCTATCCTGGGCCTAATTTATTCACAGTATCCCTCACCATCCTGGTCCATCACAGCCCTCTGTTGTGCTTTTCTTTCTAGCCAGTAGCTGCTGGCTCTGGGATTCCAGAAATCAAATGTTACTTGAACGGAGTCAAGGTCCCTGGGATTGTGCGTCTCCGGACTCTGGTGTGCAAAGCTTTGGGAGTCCTTTTCAGCGTGGCTGGAGGTAAGGCCTGATTCTTTGTCCTTGGCCTTTCTGTTCTGGTGTCAAAGGTAGCTGATTTTTCCTCATAACTGGCCATATCTTTTCTCCCAGGTCTTTTTGTAGGAAAGGAAGGCCCCATGATCCACAGTGGGGCTGTTGTAGGGGCTGGCCTACCTCAGGTGAGTGCTAGCTTGTCCCCATGGGGCAGTAACATTTTCTCAAAAAGCTGCTACTCCAGATCTGTGCTTGTTACATTCCAAGGCACAGATTAAAATGTGAGCTTATGCCTTTTTGGAGGGTCATTTTGGGTAAATGTGTTTGATAGTAGGAAAATCCCACCTCTGCCACCTGCATATTTTCAGAATTTGGCCAACCTTGAATGGGCAAATATACCTGGATCCCAGATGCACACTCTGATATTCGAGTCTGCCTTTTACAGTTGTGAGATTAAGAAGTATTAATTGCCTTTTCATTTTTTGTTTCACAAAATAGTTTGGATACGGAGTATCACACCCTGTGAATTTTGTCTGTTTTATATAACTCTTAACAGACTGGGAATACTTACTTTCCTCTTTCTCTTGTCCAGTTCCAGAGTATCTCTTTAAAGAAGATCCAGTTTAATTTCCCCTATTTTCGAAGTGACAGGTACGATGGCTCCTTGAGTGAAGAAGGCATGAATTGAATATAGAAGTGGGATTTGCTGTTTGCTCAGTGGAGCAAGGACTGCATTTTGCTGGGAGCTAGGGCTGAAACAGTTTGGAAGTGGGCTCTTATGTCTCTGAATTCTTCCAGAATTACATTTCTTCTTAATACATTTACTTTTCTTAAAACATGCCTTTCACAATGGAGTATAGAAAATATGCTCCTGCTTTGCTCTTTCTTTCTGCATCAAACTCCATCTTTTTTCCCCCCAAGGGACAAAAGAGATTTTGTTTCTGCTGGAGCAGCTGCTGGGGTGGCCGCAGCTTTTGGGGCACCCATCGGAGGGACTCTTTTCAGCCTTGAAGAGGGATCCTCCTTTTGGAACCAAGGCCTCACATGGAAAGTGGTGAGACCAAACTCTCAGCTCAGCTATAATCCTATCATGCAATTTTTACATGTTCCTGGAAGGCTCTTGGTACAGCTTTTCACTTTGAACATGGCACAGGCAAGCTTTGTGCCCCAAAATTTCCTACATGGACCCTAGTCATGACCTTAATTGTATTTCTTTTTCTTTCAGCTCTTCTGCTCCATGTCAGCCACCTTCACACTCAATTTTTTCCGCTCTGGAATTCAGTTTGGGAGTTGGGGGTCTTTCCAATTGCCAGGATTACTGAATTTTGGGGAATTCAAGGTAGGCCTTGCTTGATTTGGATTGTCTTTCCTTGATTAGTTTTTGAAAAATTTCTCTGCTATCATAATTTAACTTTCTTTCCTCCTCCTCCCGGGGGGTTTCCAAGAAGGGGTCTTTCAGACAAGCAGCCATGGCTGGGAATGGCCTTAGAGCTTTGATGCAGATGGTAAGGGCCATGTTAAAAAAAGCTGGATTGTGGCCTTGAATTATAGTGTTACTTATAGTGTATTGCTTAATGAAATTAAACGTAGAGTACTGGGCACTTATGTATACCCTTGCAAAAAATGTGGAAGTGGCAAATTTTGTCTCTCATCATAACAGAGGACTTAAATATAGGTAATCCTCAATTTACAATAATTAATTTAGATTGTAACATGCAAGGAATTCAAGCTACCTTTTTTGTCTTCACTGTAGTTGTTTTCCACCCTTCCCTCTCCAGTGCCCGGAAACCAATAAAAAGTGTCATCTGTGGACCATCGTGGATCTGGGTTTCTTCATCCTGATGGGGGTTGGGGGGGGCCTCTTAGGAGCCACCTTCAACAGTATCAACAAGAGATTGGCGAAATACCGCATGAGAAATGTGCACCCCAAACCCAAGCTAGTCAGGTATTGGGGCCTTTTCTGCATTTGGTGGGCATTTGCTTTACTCTTTATAAACTGGGAGAAGGCTGGCACATTTGTGACAAGAACAGTCAATGGGGTGAAATTTGCTCTGGGCAAACAGAAATGGGCTATATTTTCTGCTTAGGGTGGGAACCTGTGGGCAAGTATTAGGGACATCATTCCTATGTTGCCTTGGGCTCCGTGGGGAAAAAAAAATCACAGGGGTCTCATGATAGCATGTCATCAGTAGCTTATGTCAAGGGAAACAGTTTTTGGAGTACTCCAGCTCAGCTGGAGAGAGAGCAATGGGTATGTCAATATCTGTGGCTTTCAGCGCACAGTTCCAAGCCATCAATGATTCTTGTGTGCTTTGCTTTGCTTGTAGAGTCCTGGAGAGCCTTTTGGTGTGTCTGACAACCACCCTAGTGATATTTATTGCTTCAATGCTTCTTGGAGAATGCCGACCACTTCCCTCTGCTGACCATGGAGACAATAGCACTTTTGGCCTTCAGGTGAGTTGAGAGCATTTATGGCCGCACTGAGAGGAGAACCCTTGAAGACTGATTTGCATCTCAGTATCACTTCTTGGCTTTTGAAGTCCACATGTTGCCTTCCTAACATTCTGAAGGAGATGTTTTTAGAGCCCCATCAATCCCATGTCACTGAAAGAGGGGATGTTGGTGGTCTCAGGAGAACTCCATTTTAGAGGGTTAGGGTTAGATACTTCTACTTAGTGGGGAAAGACTGAAATGAAACTGAGATGGAACCTCAACAATCCCAAGAGAAGGGCCCATCTTGAAGGGTGTGGCCATCAGCGGCCTGGGACCTTGGGAGTTAATGTTGAGAATGTTTTGGAAACCGAGTTTAAGGTGGTGCTTGTTTTTGTGAAGGATTCTTCATTGGAGGAGGTGAACTCAAGCATCAAGAAATTCTTCTGTCACAACGATACTTACAATGACATGGCAACCCTTTTCTTCAACCCACAAGAGTCGGCCATCTTGCAGCTTTTTCACCAGGAGGGTGAGTGCCTGACCTGGGTTTGCTTGTACCAGAGCCATGAGAAGAAAATAGGCTACTTTCTTGGAGTCAGCTTCTAAGATTGCCTTCCTTGGTGGCTCTTGTTATCTTGTTTAGAAATTTGGAGAGCTCTAATTCAAGATAAGATTCAGAGAGGCAGAGTTTTCATGCATTTCAGTTGAAGTTAAATGCTAGCTACAGTATTGGAATTCATGTTTGAGAGAGGAGCACTTCTAACAGTCTTAAGGAGGAAACAAATTCTCCAGTAGGCGCCAACTGTTTCCAGGTAGTTTGTGTGCTTGGTGCTTCGAGAATTCTATCTGGCAGCAATTGGACACACACAGAATTGTGCAGGTTATAAGTCCCCTTGTCTGCCTCTGTGGGACTTACGAGCAATTGAATTTACCCTATCCTGCTTTCTGCTGCATGAGAACAGTTTATTTCTGTTGAGACAGCCACTCTGTCCACCTTTTCATGCAGATGACTCAGACCACCCTATTTGCTGTGCAATTATGATGGGAAAATGTAGCTTAGAATTAATAAATTTCAACCCATACCCATGTTTGTATACAGTTTGAATCTACGCCACCTGAAATTTAATTTTGCTGGCCTAATATGCATGCAAACTGATGGATGTCTCTTTCATTGTTTAAAAGGGGGGTGGAAGTTCTGGCTGGGCATGGCCTTTTGTCTTGGGGGAGAGGTATCTGCCAGCTTCTGCTCAAACCCCCTTCCTGTCCCTTGCTGTTGTCTTGCAGGTACTTTCAGCCCTGTCACCCTCTCTTTGTTTTTCTTTCTGTACTTTTTGCTCTCCTGCTGGACTTACGGGATTTCTGTGCCGAGTGGTCTTTTTGTTCCATCACTGCTCTGCGGGGCCTCTTACGGACGCCTGGTGGCCAACCTCCTTGAAAGGTGCCCTCTTTGGCTTTCGTGGGTTGCTTTCCCTGGACAGAGCCCTGCCATTGTGTTCTCAAGACCATGTTCTGATGTTCTCTCCCTCCCTCCCAGGTATATTGGTGTGGACTATGTGTATTCTGGCACCTTTGCGCTAATTGGAGCAGCTGCCTTCCTGGGCGGGGTGGTCCGCATGACAATCAGCCTCACCGTTATCCTGATCGAATCCACCAACGAGATCACATACGGGCTGCCCATCATGATCACCCTGATGGTAGGTCCCTTTAGCATTAATGGTCTTGAAAGTCCTCCCAGATAACAGGATGATAACAGGCCAAGGACCATCATCTAAATATATGCTGTCATGGAAGCTGTGTTGAACACCTGTCCCCCTTCTATTTGCAGGTGGCCAAGTGGACAGGTGACTTCTTTAACAAAGGGATATATGACATCTATGTGGACCTGCGTGGGGTTCCTCTGCTGGAGTGGGAAGTCAAGCCTGAGATGGATAAGTAATGTCGGCTGATTTTAAGGCTGGAAACATCTGCTAGCTTACACTCAATTTGTGTGGCTAATTTAAAAACTTGCTTTTAATTTAATCCCAACTTCTCTGTTGCCCAAGGCTCAGAGCTAGCGACATCATGGAGCCCAACCTCATGTACGTCTATCCACACACCAGGATCCAGTCTCTTGTCAGCATTCTCCGCACCACGGTCCATCATGCCTTCCCGGTGGTGACAGAGAACCGGGCCTACGAGAAAGAATTCATGAAGTGGGACCAGCTTATTAGCAACAATATTAAATTTAAGGTGAATTAGATCAATGATTTCTTTGTTCATCTGGAGGAGAAACTGCAGCAAATGTCAGTTATTGACCCTCTTACTAAATTATCAACAAAGTGGAACTTTTAGTTTTACGCACTGTGCATAGTTACTATGCACTGAGTTTGTGACTTTATGGGGAGCAACCAGGTGCCTTAACCAGGTTTCCCAGGGAAATCCCAGTTCTGAAGAATTTGATCAGAGACTTGTGTGTGAATATTGCCTGTTTTACATAAAGGTTTTTAAAAGTAAAATGAAAGCAAAACAGGATTTCAGCAGTGGTTTGTTTAAATTGAGATGCCAAGCCTGGAAAATAAGTGTTGTGTTCTGAAAGTATATCAAACTTATAGACTCAACTGAGAAATCAAAAACTTTCCCAGGGAAAATGTGGTAGCAATCCCCCTGTATTTTGGCAAAGAAATGACACTGTGCCAATCAGGTCTGGCTCAACACAGGGTGGTTCTCTTTTTTAGGCATATCAATAATTAAAATCTCCACAGTGTGTTTAGTTAGACAGGTGAATCTTCTTGATTCAAGAGTGGTGACCTGAGTCAAAAGAATATTGGCTATTACCTAAAATGAACTTTGGGTAAACTGAGCCTTGCTTTTCCTGTTCCAGAAATCCAGCATCCTCACCCGGGCAGCTGAGCAACGTAAACGTAGCCAGTCCATGAAGTCGTACCCCTCTAGTGAGTTGCGAAATGTGTGCGATGACCATAGCGTGGCTGAGGAGCCCCCAGAGACAGAGGACATGCTGCAACAGATGCTGGAACGGAAGTGAGCACAGGAGAGCGTTTTCTATCTTGAAAATACTAAACCCTTGAAACAGTGAAGGTGTGCAAACCCTTGGCTGGCTCCCTCTCTCCCTGCCTGGAGAGGCCACCCAATCTGGCCATCAGGATTACTAGATTTTCTTTTACATATCAAGTCATTTAAAGACCAACTAATTTTTTATGGATCTTACATGGATCCCAATTTCCTTAAGTTTCCTTGAAGTTCTCCCTTGGCTTTGGAAGGAACAAACATGGACATATGTGTGGTGAACTCCACCTTTGCTCACTCGAACCTTCCTCTTTTCTTCCTTTCCCTTCTCCATTTCCTCCCCTCCTTTCTTATTAAGTTGTTTGACTCCTTCCAGATATACTCCGTATCCCAATCTGTATCCAGACCAATCGCCCAGTGAGGAATGGACAATGGAGGAACGCTTCCGGCCTCTTACTTTTCACGGCCTGATTTTGCGCTCACAGTTGGTCACTTTACTTGTCCGAGGAATCTGCTACGCAGAGAATCAGTCAGTGAGTTCCAGCTAAGAAGTAACAAGTTATTTGAATAGTTGATAATCCAGCGATTTTCTTTTCTGGGGTGGGAGGTCTATCAGAGATTCTTGCATGAATGTGCCAATTAGTCTTTTTTCAACGACAAACTGTGTTAGGATTTTTTTTGTGTGCTGCAGAAAAGTGGTGTCTTTATTTCTTATTTCACCCGTGTTCAGAGTGCCAGTCAGCCTCGTCTCTCGTATGCAGACATGTCAGAGGATTACCCACGCTATCCAGACATCCATGATTTAGATCTGACACTCCTGAACCCACGAATGATTGTGGTAAGGCCTTCTCCTTGCAGCTGTAGCAGTTTCTACCTTGTTCTTCAGAAAAAGACATTTCTGCATTTCTTTGACTTTTTCTAGACTAAATTTTCCATACCTTTATCTCTTCTTTGTATATTTTTTGGAGATTGTCTGTCTAGAATAGCACTCAGAGGACAAATGTTTAGAGACTTGTAAGACAGACTATGTTTCATTAAACAAATTCCTTTTTTCTCCCCTACAGGATGTCACGCCTTACATGAATCCTTCTCCGTTCACCATCTCGCCTAATGCTCACATCTCCCAAGTCTTCAACCTCTTCCGGACAATGGGGCTCAGGCACTTGCCAGTGGTCAATGCTGTCGGGGAGGTGAGTCTGTCTGCAGGGTCTTTGGAGAAAGTTTCACCCGTTTGTTCTGATCTGAATTGCACTTTGCGCTTGATTAAAGTTGAACCAGGGTTGAAGGTGTTGAGGTTTCACCACCAGATGTCACTGGCAGCCCACAAATAGAACTGAAGGCTGGCCTAGGAAGTTGGAAGAAATGTATCAGTGGCAATCAGCTTGTCACTCTGTAAGTCTGTTCCTAAAACCACTTGTTGAACTTGCTTTACTTTAGAGCCTTTACTCAGAAGGAGCAATGTGGGGAAATTAGCATTAGGCTAATTTTAAGATGGGAAGAGCGTTGGTAGGCAGCAGAATTCTCTTGCATGTTTTTCTCCCAGTCCTGCTTCAGTTTTAAGGAATATTGTGCTTTGAAACTTCAAAATAATTTTTCTTTGGAGGGACAAGAGCATTTGAATGCCAATTTCCTGCTTAAAATATGATTTTCTTGCACAGATTTAATGAGGAATTGGGGGATATCCAGGTTTCCATTTTTGCATTCCTTCTCTCCCCTCCCTGTTTTCTAGGCTTCAGTTAAATCCTAGGATATAGTTTAGAGAGAAGGGTTACCATTCCCACTGAGCCAAATTAAGAAAAATCATCTCAGTTTCCTGCCCTCTTATTTAGTGCAAGCCTCAGAAAGGCAGTTGGAAAGGAAAACTGCACAGGGAGCACTGTTGAACGCTGGGTGGGGAGAATCAGAAGTCGACTGAGTTAGCTTCCTGCATGCTAGAAACTCCTCACCCGATTCAGAAAAGCCATCCCTCTCACTTCTGCCTTTTTGCATTCAGACTTTACAGCTTCATATGCTTTTCTCTCCCCCTTCTTCCAGATTGTGGGCATTATTACTCGACACAACTTGATGCATGAATTTCTCCAGGCCAGGTTGCGGCAGCATTACCACACCATCTAATCACGTCTCCTCCACCTCCAGAGCCCCCTTGTGGGTTTCTGGGCCCACCATGTGCACTTTAGTCAACAAAATAGGCCTGTCGTTGTCCTCTTTGGAGCTGTAAATTGTACATCCTTTGGGCTCGGGAAACAAGCATGATATTTGGATATTCTTGGGAGCTGGCTGCCCACTTCTCTTCAAGCAGCCACGTGCTACTCAGTGGCTTCGGATCAAACCATCACAGTGCTTCATTGCCCAGCCCTCTGTGCATTTGAAAGGATCACATCTCCATCTTATTCCAGAGAAATATCATCTTTTCTCTTACCTTGCTGACTTTTTCTGCAGATCTTGCAAACTTCCCTCTCTTGGGCTGATGAGGAATTTTCACTCCAAAATTAGCCACCTCCTTCTCTTTTTAATTAATGTTTCCACTTTTTGTTAAAATGAAACAGGACAAAAATGTGATTTTTCTGACTGGGGCTTTTGATTCTCTGCTCTTTGCACCTCTCTACATCCCTTTTGCTCTTCATGAGATCAACCACCAGGATGCCACAGAAGTCTCTGCTTCAGGGAAATTTAGACTGAGCCCTTGGTCCTCAGGGTCTCGGTTTGAGATCCCTTCGAAAAACTTGCAAGAGCCCAGACTGGGGTGCATGAATACGTGGGAGGGCTGTCTTTGTAGGGTTGGTAGAACCGGGCCTTTGGGGAGTGTTGAGCTTGATTTTGAGCATGTTCATCTCTTTTGGGTACTGATTGACAAACTGAGCCTCTTTTTTTACCTAATGACAGGCAGTTCACTGCCAAGCAATTCTGAATGTACAAAGAAAACCAAACTTTTTCTGGGAGGAGGATGCCTTGTCTGGCAGGATCAAACTGGTACTTGGTGATCATTCTCTTCCGTTTCTGTATCAGCCCCTTTTGCAATCCAGCTCCTCTTTGCATGCTGTTTTCCAGCTTGGCTAATCCCTGTCCATTCCCCACCCTCTGTGCTTCTCTTCATACTCTCCCTTCCTCTGTTTCTGGCTGTGAGGACATTCTCTCCCAATGCTTAGAAAGCTACTCTGGAAATGAATCTGTAAGGGTGACCTGCAGGGTGTCCCCAAATAACTTCTGAGTTTTCCTGTTGTCTCAGCCAGATGGCTACCTGGAAGGGCAAGGAGTGGTATTGTTCACACCAGTTCTTTTTTTCCTCTGCAAGTAGCTGTTTTCCTTGCCCTCACATAACCCTCCCTGCATCGCTGCCCTGCAGCCAAGCAGTCCCCTCCCCTCCCCAGCACAGTAATTTGCAACTGGGGGTGGGGGGGCAGGCAGGGGAGGACGCATTTAGTAGTTTTGAGGAATACCTAGGTAGGACCGGAATGGGTCTCAGAGGGGGCTCTGCAGCAGCTCCATCCACGTTCAAGATCTTTTCCATCCTTGCTAAGTCACACAAAGTCTTGAGTCAGCTGTGACATTCTAGCAAGCCTCATCCCACTGGCTCTTGCACAGGTGATTCTGGCAGACATCTGAATTGTAGCTTGGGGTTTATGTGTGTGTGTGTATGTATTCGACCATTTAACCTTTTCATAAATCTTGTCTCAAGGGAAGGCAGAACTTGAGCTTTGGAAAACCAGAGGCTGTAGAGCTGATACAGCCTTGATGAAGCACAGCTGTTGTTGTCTACAGGGAAAGGGGAGAGAGAATGCATTCCTGGGAACTCCAGTTTTCACTGTGGCGCAGGTTTTTTATCCCCCTTTGGTTAGAAGACTTAATCCATGCAGTTGCCCCCAGTACCCTCGGGTTTGCTGCTGAAGAGGAATGCCTGCGTGTGCTCATTCTATCAAAGTCTGGCCGGGTCCTCCCCAAATTCCCAGCTGGGCACTCAAGGGCCTGCAGTTGTCTGCATTCTGGAAGTCTTAAGTTCTGTAGGACAGCAGCTCAGTTCTAACAATTCCCTACTTAATTGCCCTCTGATTTTATCAGCAACAAACTAAGGAATGCAGCCTTTGTTTTCTGGCTTGGTCTATGAATGGGATACAAGCATTACCAGTTTTTGCAGTGGCAGGATATGCTAATTAAGTTACCAATGCAGGGTAGCTTTTTCTTCCTGCTTTCCAGTAATAATTCATTTCTACATATTTTGAAGAGATGTGGGCTGGGCACTGAGCAGGTATCCAATTTTGAACACTGGTTCTGTCTACTCAAGACAGGAATGCCTTTGCAGTGTTTGTTTTTGTTTACTTCTCTGGGATACTCAGTAATGTCCCCCACCCCATTTCCAGTTTTTCTTCCCTCCAACTCAACCCAAATGAGATGGCAGCTCTTCCTTTGCTATCTTCCTGTTCGTGGCCTTAAAACATAAATAATAGGAACAGATCGTTTCCCAAGGTGTTATGTTCTCAAATTTCCCTTTGCCCTCTTTATAACCATTTCTGGTTCGAACAGGTGCTGTTTCAGCCTTGTTAGCAACCTTTGACAGCTGTTTGTTGGGGGGCTGAGTGGCCTATGAAATATGTCCATTGCTTTTTACCCTCAGCTGCTGCCCTGTCTTTTATGGCATTAACCTGTCAAACATTCCCTCTGAAGTTCCACAAGACCAAAATTATCATGGCTGATCTGCAATTTTGTGTAGTGGGCAAACAGGCATTTAACTCTAGTGTGGGATATAAATGACTTTTATAATGCATCTTTGTGTGTTTTGTGTGTTAGGGAAAGAGACCAATACTTTATTTTCCCAAGAAGCTAATGTTCTGCTCTTCTTTGCTTTGAAAGTTCCAAATTCTCAGGAAAAAAGAATAATTTACTTGATGTTTACTTGTCTGACTAAGCTAGTTGTCTCTGCTCATCCTTTAAAAGGAGATGGGAAAAAAATTCTAAGCTAATATTTCTGGCACTTTTGTATGATTGCTGGCCAGTTAAGACTTTCTCACTTCTGAAAGCTTGAGAGTGTTGGAGGATGAAAAATAATTGATTGATCTGTATTACCCAATTGTTGGCATCTTACTAGGCTTGAAATAAAATTATTTTTATTTAAAGAGTATAAGGTAGCCCTAAAAATTCAGGAATCAGTACAATATCTTAACAAAACTAGGTGCCACATCTGTAGCTTGTTTTCATTTCACAGTCCAGATGACAAATGTCTCTTTTCTCCCACGTGTTGAGATGTGATGTGTATGAGTGTGTGTTATGTGTGCATTATAATCAAAGATTTAAAGATTCCAGCAGAATAGGAGTTACACAGTTACACCCCTCAGGCTTGTAAAAAGATGGTTGTGGTGGGATTTCTCAGTCCTCTCATTTGGCAAGACTTAAAATCATAGCTGAGAATTGTCTTCTGTCTTACAGCAATGGTGAGCTTTTCTTCTCCTTCCCACAAAACTCTAATTAACATTTGCACACAGAGTTGGCTTGACTCCCCTCCCTGGCCAGTTCTGGGCTTTTCACACAATTTGGAAATTCTTGCACTTCTTCTCTCTCCTCACTTAAACAGTATTGACATCCATTCCAGAGGAAGAAGCACATGGGACATTTCTTTGTTTTAAGCTCTTAACTTTTGATTTCCATTTGCACTTTTCCTTAGCATCGTGAGCCAAATCACAGGGAACTAATATTGAGTACGTAACCTTTGTTTTGAATTATGTTTTAGAACATTCTGGACAGAGAATGTGCTTTTTATTAAATTTAGGTTTGAGCACTTGTATTCTGTAACCATGGTTCTGTTTATAAAACAACAATAAATTTCCTCTCGTGTGTCTATACTGGTCCTCCCAGATATCTTTCATTATTGCTCTTTCTTGCCGTTCTTGATTTTTCCCAATGTGAAGCTTCATTTTATTTTATTTATCAACAAGGGGAGCAAAAGTAAAAATGGTGGCATTGGGCATTTTGTTATATGTTTGGAAACGAGCATTTTTGCCCACAGAAGCATTTTGGAGGTTTTTTGGAATGTTTAAAAAATGGTGTTACAACAGTTCTCTCCCTCTTAGTCTCCATGATGTGATATTCAGAGGTAGAGTGCTTCTTAATGTGCAAGCTCACCTTCATTTTTCTCCCAGCCTGCTTTGCAGCAGATGCATTGCACTACATTTCCCATGTATAATTAGCCTGAGACAGCAGCAGCAGTCAGGTTTATAATATAGAACCTTTCATTGTGTTTGTAAGACATTCTCAACTCGCTAACATCACAAACCCATTTTCTGGATTTGTACAATACATTGAATCGCAAATCAGCCCGGTACCTGAGTTTGCCCAGTGCACTGAATCATACATGTGGGAAAATATAGCCAAGTTTAGAAGTACTGTATTACTGTATTGCTGTATTACGTATGCACAATCATTGGCCATTTGTCATCCTGAATAAGCATTTAACGCGAAGACATTTGGCTTCAGAAGTTTTTCAGGAAAGTGCCCTGCTGTTTCAATGCAGGGTTCCCTACCTCTGAAATACCCTCTTTATCATGGTGTTTTGTTGCCCCAAATTGGTTCTTAGCTTGGTGTCAAAGCCAAAAGACAACCAAACACGAGGTGTGGATCTTAAAGATACTTTTATTGAGGTACTGCAACGAAAGGACTTCAGCTTTTAAAAAGCGGCTGGAGCCCCGAACACAGATTTTCAGTGTCTTTTATACCTAAAGATAACATACATTCCCAATTCCCCCCTCCAATTATATATGCATAACATATAGCAATTATTGGTTATATGTGTCATACGCCCTAAAGTTTCTACGCTGCTTATGTAAATTTCAACTGGTTGGGGTCTTTCTTTGTAAAAGAGCTGCTTAGAAATTGCTATCTTAGCCAGGTGGTTTGTCCACTTCCACCCAATGCCCTTTTAGTCCTGTCACCCTTTGCTCTGGACACCTCTGACCACAACTACTAGTAAAA
>JANHZU010001501.1:11207-24708 GCA_032468055.1 Acrochordus granulatus | reverse complement strand
GAATGTTTAGGGGGAAGAATGTAAGATACTGTAACATCTTTTTCATTTAATTTATGAATAAGAATTGGACAGGCGGAAAAGGACTTGCCCTGTCTCTCTCCTTGGTGCTGAATCCTCTTACATTCCTGGTTGAGAGTTATCCAGAAGATTGGGCGCATAGAGCAAAGGAAAAACCATGCGTGCCTTAAAATTGCCTTGAGTAGGGGAGAATTTGGATTTCTTTCCTATTGGCCTGAATGGTTGGCTTACAGGTGCTATGTGGGTATGTTTCAGTCGGAATAAAATGCTGATATTCTGGGATCAATGCGTTAAGGTTTTTCTGGTGGAGCATGCTATTAGCTGGAAGAGCCTTCAAGTCATAATGAAACAAAAATGCCTTTGGGATGAGTGATGAGGTAAATTCTTCCACTCAGTTTCATTTCTGTAAAAAAAAGTGGTTTACCTTGATTACCATCCAAAGTTTGGAAGTTGTGACCAAGCTACATTTTGATTTATTCTACAGGAGAAAGTAAGGAGTTTAGAAATCAAAACATGTTGAAGAAATAATAGGAACAAATATGAGGGGGAAAACCAGCTATCCTTTCCTGTCTTTTGCAAAGCTAGTTTTCAAGGTATCTCTCCATCTTGGGTATATCTCTGCTTCTCTGTTAGGGTAACTTTCATGTATCTGGAGAAAAAGATACCCATAAAAAGCTGATGCTTACAGATACATTTATAAAATAAAAGACTTTAAGATAATATAACTCTCTTCTGATTTTTTTACATTCAGAGGTCTTCAGCTCATTGTCCCCTTCATGAAGTTTCAGATCGTTCTTCAATCCTCCCAAACATTTATTGCATGAGAACAATGGAATAAGTACTACTTTAACTAATAGTACTATGTATAACAATATAGACAATGCCGGAAGCTGACAATCCATGTCTGGGTCATACAGGTCCAGGGACTACAGAGATCTTTAAAGATTAATTGACCCTGATTGACTTTCCATCATTTAACTCCCAGACATTTACCAGCTCCTCGGACAGTTTCAACAACCTTGGGAGACAATATTGACCATTTTAGGGAACTCTGATTTAGATACTTTCCAGGTCAATGGACTTTCAAATATTGTCAGTGACAGTAACTGACCTAATATTGCAAACCTCTCCACCTTGCAACTTACGTGTCTTCTGTGGCATCCAAATCCACTCACTGACCCTATTCTGTCCAGCCGTTGTCCAAAGCAGTTGGATAGCCTGCGGGGGGTATTTAAAAAATCCCTCAGTTTGTTCCGCGTAACTGCTGGTGCTTTTTTGGGAGGCTGCCAGTTGACGCGGTCACTGTTGCCTTTGCTTGGAGGTCTTGGGTATTCGCCATCCCAGGAAGAGAAAGTCTGGGCTGAATCTTCCACCGGTTCCTCATTTGGTTCATTCAGGTCTTGGTCAAGTCCTTCTCTTTCAGGCAACTCCAGTTTATTTTCAATGCGCTGCAGAAGATCCTAAAAGCAAAAGAGAAAATGAAAAATGTAATTTGCAAAGCTTTATGTTATAGTCAGTCTCTGAAGAAGTGGTCTTCTGTGTTTCTCACTAGGGTGCAAAAAAAGCTTTCCAGAAGAAATAATTTGAGGCTGTTCAGATATGTCTTGAACCATTTAATAGTTGCAGGGAAAATTCCATTTCTTTTCAACCTTTGGCTGTGCTGGTTTCTTTAGTTTCAGGTAGCAGTTTGTGGAAAGAGAAAGTTCTTGATCGCTTCTGCCAAATTGTCATACCCAAATTTGCAGTGCTGGGGAACACGGACAGGAGAGATGATCTTCTCACTACATCTGTTTAGATCTAATATTTTTACCTGGAAATTTTGCCCTTGAGTAGTGGATTTGGAGACTTGAAGCTGAGAAGATGACCAAAAAGTTGAAAGCAAGGCAAGACTCAAACTTGGAACTTAATGGTCTTTTTCTTACATGCGTTACCAGACTGATTTACACATGCATTGTATGCAGTCCCTGTGACTAGTTAAGAGACTAGCCTACTGAGTAGATCCATCTAGATTGTTTACAGGCTTCCAGTAACTACATTAATGGTTTTAAAGAGCAAACAGTGACAGCAGCGTTGTGCACCGTCTCCTTTTAATCAATGGTCTTTAACTTAGAAGGTGACAGCTGATTAGAGCATCAGCTCAGGACATGGCCTTCCCATCACCTGTTCTCGAAACCTTGCATATAGAAAAAGCTGTCTGTAGACCCAGGATTTTGGCATGCCAAGCAAGGGCTCCACCAACAGGTTGAGGTTCTCTCCAAGTTAGCCAAGTGTTGTTCTGAATTTGACACAACCTCAGAAGTGTCTTACCTTGAAGTCTGCTAGTTCTGACTGAGAAATGGGCTGGGCCTCCGATGCACCTTTGAGGTGAGCCGTAAAGATCAGGGAAAGCAGGAAGGGAATCTTGGAACCCATCATCTTCAGGATCCTAGTCTTCGTCCTCTGCCTGTTGTTGTCGATTCTGTGCCCTCTATCTTTATATCTTTAGGGCAGCAAAGCTCATGCCTGAAGAATGAACCCCACATTCCATCACTCTGACTCGATAAAGGATCTCAGACACTGGAGCCAGGAGAAGATTCCCTTTTAAAGCGATTTTCGTTGGGCGGAAAACAACCTCCTGCAATTTCTGACTAGTGGGAACCATAACGGAGGGGGAACCCGTGACACACACATTCCTCAGGCCTTGTCTGGAGAGCTTTCACACTTCCTAGGTGTGAAAGAAGCTCTGAAAAATCTCTCTTTATCTGTTTTAGGAGACAGCCTTATGGGGGGATTGCTTTAGCAATGGAAAATCAGATTGGCTGGGGAACATGGGAGTTATTTTGCTATCCCAGCAAGTTATGATGGACGTGTGCTGCTCTCCCAAATTTCAGAGTTTAATAATAATTTATAAAACTTGTATGTTTCCCAATTCTCAACAATTCTGAGCAGCTCACAACCATCACAATAAAACCAATAAAATATAAAAATAAAGGTGGCAAGAGCAACGGACCAGCTGCAATGGGTTTGTCATGCTTTTACCTTGTTGAGAGTTTGTGGTAGGTTTTTGAAATTGGAGACATTAAGTCTGGCCTGAGAAATCCTTCCAAATGTGCTCATTTAATCCTTGAAGAGGATGGAGAAGAAGATTCTAGCCTTGACTAATTATGTAAAATGCTTTTAGCTGGGAATTATAGGGCCAAAATATGATGATACCAGACAAGAGAAGGTGAACCCAAGTTTTCCAAGGTCAAACATTCCTTTGGTTTGAATGCAAAAAAGATAGAAATGCAGAGAGAGAGATCTTGTAAAGTGTTAATTTTTCAGAAGAGCGTGCAGCCTTTTCAAATCTGATGGGAGAGTGCCGGGCTCACGTTCCGGAAAGCCAGTTGAAAGTTGGAGGAGTTGGCCGGGTGAGGGCAAGAACAGGGACGATAGCTCAGTGTTGTCTGCCCTTTGTTGACCATGAATCTTTTCAATAGCACCCACATTGTGCATGCCCAGTAATTCTCTGGGGCAGGGGTTCTTCCTCAGGGCTCCTTTCTGCAAGGAAATTATATTTTTTGGATTGGGAAGAGGCAGCGTTTGATAGAACTCTCTAGTCTTTGTTGGGAAGAGGCTCTTGGCGGTTAGCGACGTGTGTCTGGTCCGTCGTGGCAGTGATGGTTGAGTAAATAGCCTGAGCCTCTAAACGGGAGTTTCTGAAATGGGACCCACCCCAGTCCTCTTAAGGACTTTGGTTAATTGTCAGTAACTGCAGCTGATGTTGTGTCAGAAGTGTATAGGCCTGTCCCGTGGGCTTTGTCTTCCAAAAGGAGGTTTGGTCTATGTGTGTGGCAAGCCAGTGGTACATTCCTAGCTTGCGAGAATGGAACTATCCCACTTCAGACTCCCTCTGATGCCAGGGACAAGGACCTCCCCCCTCCCCATTTTTGCCCAGGTTTCTGTCTATTTCAGCTTGTGGTTTGAGATGCATTTATTAATCCTTTTCAGTGATAGGCCCAAAGGCTCAGGAGGCAGGACGTTAGGTGGCCTAGGTTTGGCTTAAAGTGTGAACATCCCTGAGTCTGTGGCCCCCATCGTTAAATACAGTTGGTGGCCCCCTTCCTGAGCAAAAAGCCTGATATTTAACATCTGTTTGGTTCACCCTTCTCTGCTCCTGATTTGATAGCAAGGAAAGAAGATCTGTTCCAGAAACTAAGATGTGATTAACCTCCAGGATGATGTATTTTCTGCAGAACCGAGGGTGCGGATGCTTAACTTTTCCCATGAAAAGACTTCTGAATGTGGGGGCATGTTATAGATTGTCCCGCCATAGGAAAAAGACATTCCTACATTGGGGAGATAGCCCCCCACCTACCCCATTAAGGAGTGCATTCCAGGCTTATCACAAATGCAAAACAGGTGTAGCCAGAGTAGTAGGTGGGAAAGGCAAAAGGGTGTGGGTGTGGCCAAAGCAGAAAGTGGGTGTGGCCAAACAAAAGATTGGCATGCTTTAATCTTGAGTAATTTTGTCCAGAAATGTTGCTGGCTTTTTAAATGGACTTTTTTCTAATTCATTTTATTTATCGATTTGATTTGTGTAGCCGCCCATCTCAGACCAGTGACATCCTCTCCCATGTCCTTTGATCTGGAAACTATCACTTTCGCTTGCTTGGAATCCAGCCACCCTAGAGGTTCTTATTTTAGACTTTGCAGTGATCTGAGAAGCAGAAGAAAAAGTGAGAAGTGGATAGAGAGCTGGTGAGGAGTTGAATGCCTTCAGTCCTGGATGGACAGGATTGTGTTTAAGCTGCCTAACAGCAGAGATTTAAAATCTGGCATTTTAACAGTTGAGCGGTATTTTTAATAATTCGAACTCTTTTACAGTATGTGAAAATTGAGGACGTCCCTTTGGGGGGTGTAGGGATCATTTATAGAGCCTATAGAGATAACTTTGAAATATGGATTGAGGCTCAAGGATGGTGCAAATTTCTTTTTGAAAAAGTGGTAAGGGAAATACAAACTTTTGTAAAGTTCAGAGTGAAGGGAAGAGTCAAAAGTGGACAATGCAAAACACAACAAAATAGAGTAAGATACTGTAGTTTTAATGATCATTTCAGGCTAAGTTCTCTGTGCTGAACATAAGAAAATTTATTTTTTCTGAAAAAGGGAAGGGGAAAAAAGCAAACAAAGGCAGGTAATAAATAAGTTAATAAATAAATAAATAGGCAAAGCAATCTTTCTTCCAGCGCTCACAGATCGGAAAAATCTTCGGAAATTCACACACCACGGAAAAGGAGCTGCTTTTAGTTTCTTCTTGACCCTGAAAGCAAAGTAACGAAAAACAAACTGGTTAAGAGAGGAAAAAGCTCATCTCGAGACTCAGTTATGCTGAACATGTCAAGGGCATATTTGAGGTCCCGGGAAGAAGGAGCGTTTTCTCTAGGCAGCTAAATAAATGTTTGCGGACGATGGGACTGTGGGGAGTGTCGTCAGTAGCATTTCAAGTCTGCACCAATATTGCTCCCATTTTCTTCGGCGAGACGGTTTTTATATTTCTTGAGAAAGCCAGCCTTCTGGGTAGAAATAATGAAGGGTGAAATAGGCTTTTTTAAAGTTGGTTTTAAGGCAGGAAATCCTTTGTTTTCCATGCGAAACTACCATAGCTGTATGTTTGGGGGGGGGAAACGTAGCTGCAGGAAAGCGAAGTGGTGAATCCGATCAGGATTTAATTGGGGCTTTGATATCTGTTTCCGTGGCTGCTTTTTCCCGTGAAGTAGCCGTGGCTTGGGAATACCCCTTTCCCTTTAAATGGCTAATATTTGCAATGAGCGCAATGGTTGAATGCTTTCCTGAGAGGTGGTGAGAGCCTCATCGTAAAGGAATCTCCTCCGTTCTAGCTTATCTGTAAGGTTTGTGTGGAAATGCTGATGGTTTCCCCCCCTGCGCGTAGATAACATTAATTTAATTGTTTTGGGTTGCAACAAAGAGAAGAGTGCTTTTTATCATAAATTCAGGTGAAGACAGCATTCTTTTCTCAGAAATTTGGGGAAATCTGTGCAATAGGCTTAATACTAAGACTGGCCACGGAGCAGAGAATACTATTTCGACTCACCTTTGCATCCCATTCCGCTGACGGATCCGATCCGGTCCAGTCGTCTGCCAAAGCAGCCAGATTCTCTCATGCTTTTTGCAGCCTGAATTCCCCTCATGTGTTTTAGCAGGGAAGTTCGGTCGGAGAAGACAGGGAAAGCCTCGACGACCACAGGCTGATCATTGATGTCGTCATCTGCCTGGCTCTCTCTCTGGATTTCAAATTCATCGGAGTTGCTCTGTAAGTCCTCCATCCAGGCCACCTTGTCCTCCAACCTTTCCAGGAGAGCCTAGATGGGAATCAAGAAAGTTGTGTCAGTTGCAGACGATGGCAGTCATGTCTCTTTCAAAAGCAGACTCGCTGACTTCGTAAGTAACTGAATGCAGCCTTAAGTTTAACTCTTGTGGGACACTAGCATCCATATCTTCCTAGGCTACTAAATGTGATGACAAGAGATGGCTGTAGATAGGCAAACCTGGACTGTCGAGTCATGAATTCACAAGTTTATTTTATTTATTTATTAAATTTGTATGCCACTGGAATCAAAATGACTCTTGGCAGCTTACAATACAAAGTAAGTCTAGAGAAAAAAAAGAAAGGAAGCAGGCACTCTTTGAGGCATATTCGGTTAGCCCAAAATGTTGACCGTGTGTTTAGGAGGAATGAAAAACGAAGCCCCATTTCCTCTGCTTGGTATGCTTGACTGATCCTCCACTCTGCCTTAAATAATTTCAAGGAAAGAAAACCCATCTGCTTTTCAGCAGTTTCTCCTAATTTTTTGCAAAACCTTTTTCCTTTACATTGGTCCTAATCCTGCTTTTGGAGCCATTGAGGGTAACTGCTCCTTTCTCCCATAGCAGCCCTTCTGAAGTCTCTCTATCTGGTTAAATACACCAGCTCTTTTTGCCAAAGGTGTACAGCCTTTGCCATCAACTACTTGCTTCCAACTGGAATCAGCCACTGTGACCTGGGTATGAAACCATCTGCTTTCTTTTAGAATCAACTGCTTCTTAAGCTGGGTTTCATATGAGTCTTGTGGCTATAGCTAGGCTGTGACTGGAAGTTCCATCGGTGGATGCCGAATCCAGCCTGCACAATCCAGTCTGCATACTGGATTATTCTCAAGCCTAGATGGATCCCAAGAACCAAATTCCCTTACCTCCATGTTCGCGAGCTCCTTGGCTGGGCTGAGGTTATGGATGGGGTGAGCCGCCAAATGCTGGTAGCAGAGAAAAAGCACCAAGGAGAAAATGGTGAAGAATGAACCTTTAGCATCCATCCTATTAGATCAGGTCTTGTGGCGGAGTTGGCTTTTTTGGAGGCGATGCTAGCTTCTGTCTTCTCTCTTAGACGCCTGTGCTTGTGCTCTCCTTTCTCCTGTGAGTCCTTATATACCCTTCGGAAGCTAGCTCTGCTTTCTTGGGTTATCTGGAGCACATTCCAGTGCTGTTGCTGGCATGCTGCGTTTCCAAGAGAAAATTCTCTTTATTAGGTGTCACGGGGCAATGGCTATTCCAGAAGTATGTGAGTCACAAGTCAATGATTTCATGTTGCCGGACCTCTGTGTTGATACCACAAGCAGAGATTACACACCACCCCTGGCTGGACATTCTTCACATTTCCCCCCTTCAGGTTGATGGCCTTTGGGGAATACAGACTTTAATTTTTCTCAAGAGGGGGGCAGAGGCATCATGGAGAAGCTGCTTTGGAAAAAAGACACAAAAGGTGACAGCTTTTTTTGGAGGACAATGTCCAGCATCCTTTATCTGTTGCTGCCAAATATGGCCTGCAGAGAGCAAACCGCATTCTTTGCCTCTAAATATTGGGGTTTTTTCTTTGCATGCTTTGTTGTCAGGTTTTAAAATACTTGTTATTCTAAAAATGAGTTGTGGACATAAAGCATGCAGCATGCTGAAGCTGAATTTTGTATGATATGTTGAACTTTATAAGCCATCCAAGAAAAAAAAAAGCAAGCTTGGTATATTGGTTAGTTGTGCAAGTGTAGATGCAGCCTAAGAATCCAGCTGCTTCCAGAAGCTTGAGGAAAATTGCCCTTCTTTGCTGCTGTTTAATGTAGAGTGCTTCTGAAGATGGAGGGTCTTATCTTTATCTTGCGTGTGCATTACTATTAAAATATATCTAAAAAGCCTGTACCATCAGAGATACTGCAAGGTATCGCAAGGGGGTATATTTTGTTTCTTCCAGTGATTTGGTTTGCACATGCTAAGCCATCGCAAGATATCTTCCCTTCTGTGCTGAGCTCAAGTGCAAGAATCTAGCCCCTGTGGCTTTCCTCTCAACTGAACCGCTAGGGATCTTCAACAAATCAAAATAAATAAAATAATCCCAGCAAATTCTGCGGGCATGTGGTGATGCGACGGAACTGCTTGCAAGATGACTTGTACTGTGGCTGTCCAGGGCAATGTTTTTAGGATCGAAAAGCATTTGATACCAGCAGTTTGGAAACGTGTCCAAATTCATTTAGTACTCCAGGTGCTTTTCACAGAAGAGGAAAATGCTGCTGTACCTAATTTTCTGCTACCAGAAGCCTCTGCATTAGGGAATGGGCCCCTCCGTGTTCAAAGCCACTCTGAATGCCAGTGTCGGAGGAGCTAAGCAAGGAGATGAAAAAGGGCGAGAAAAATATTGCTGTGGCTTGTTTATTCATGCCTGGGTTGAGGTTACTTTGACCTTGGAAGAAAAGGCTAGGTGGCCTTGGAGGTCAAGGGGAAAAGCCCCGTCAGAGCTAGGCGAAGAACACAGCCGTGCTGAGGAGTTTGTGTACAGAGCATTGCTGGCCACTGTCCGAGGTGCTGAGCCCACCGCTCTAAATCGCTGCCTTGCGGGGCTCTCTAAGCATAGGGAGCATCGTGCAAGCCGGTAGAGTTGCACATCTGGGGTGAGAGATTAAGTTGATTTTTCTGTGCCCCCCGAATTGGACACTCGCCGATAGATGTCCGGGCATCGGACCTTCCTGAGTGTGCCTTGGTGGCGCAATTGCTTCTCAGCACTCTTCCCCTCCCCTCCCACTGGACAAAGACCCAAGTCTTAATTTCTGTAAAACATTTATTGACAGTCAGAATGGGTCTCCATTGTAGGGGACAAAAGGGGAGGTCACCATGGCTGGAAAACAACAATGTAAGAATATTAAAAGAGTCTGTACAATATTTCGACCGTGTGGAAATCGGAAGCATGTTTGTGGTAGGCGTGGTTTTCCAAGGATTGAACAGTTCGTATCAAGGACCTTGTTGGCTGCTTAGTTTTGGGAGAAGATGTTGTCCGGGAGGTTTTGAATTTCAGCTTCTTCGTCTCTTCCAGGAACCTGAAACAGAGTTCAGCGAAGTAACGGGTGAGTGTTCCATCTTTCTCAAAGACAGCAAGAATTCACATCTCAGATGGGATCCTCAAATCCCATTTATGCTCATGGGAAGTGATCCCAGTGTATAAAAGAACAGCTGATAGGAGCGGAACCCTTTCAGACGACAGGCCCACTTGTGCGAGCATCTCAACACAGGAGGGAACAAAGCTGAGTGAGATGGCAGTCCTCCCACCTTGGAAAGCAGCAGCAGCAGAATTCAACAGGCAGAGCTGAGGCCTTGAAGGACATCTCGCCTGCCTTTGCAAGAACCTCCTGCAGAGTTTGTCATTCCCATGCTAAGTTCCTTCTACGACTGCTTTCCACCCAAATTGTCCGTCTCCAAGGAAACTGACAATGGATTTTGGAAGCTGAGTTCCTCTCTGGGATCTAGAACTGTTCTAGATTTCGTTGCCCATCTGCGCTTTCTCCTGCTTTGTGGGAAAACAAAATCCCATGGAGCACACACATTATGCCCCAGGTGTTTTGATTCGCACCTTTCAAGCTGGAGGGATTTTTCTGAGGGCTATTTTTTTTATTTTAATTTGTTTTATAAAATTGGTGTCAGAATACACAACCAGCTGAGATTTCCTCAAAGGATTCAACCAGGACACTGCCTTTTCTTCCCACCAACCCCAGGGAAAAAGTTGATCCAGATGTTTTGCTCAACTTTTCTCCCCACTCACTGCCTAAGGCAGCAAGTGAAAACAAGTCCCAGGAAGCAGACGGGGGCCGCCTTGCTTGTGATAGGGATTAGACGCAAATGCAGTTGTCTGAAGCTTTAGTCCCCTGAGTGCTGGTGGGGCAAGGGATTTGTGCGGCTCCAAACCTGGCCTGGCCTGTGAGTGTTGCCTGGATGGCCTTATACCGTACAGCTCTTTAAAGGGACCTACGGGGTTTGTAGCTCTTGCAGCCAAGACCCGTCTGGGTTCCAATCCGGTCGAGCCTCATCCCAAAGCAGCCGGAGAAGTATCCCCTCAACGCCATCAGGAATTTCCTCCACTGCTCTCGAAAGAGGGAATCCTGAAGTTTGGGCAGGCGGGAAGGGGTGATCTCAGAGTCTTCGAGGTCAGGATAATCTTCATTTGCTCTGCCGGTTTCATAGTCAGGAGACTCTAGTTCCTCTTGCTGGAGTTTTCCCCGTAGCCGATCCAGGAGGTGCTAAAAATGGTAGAAGATGAAAAAACAGGAACAATTTTAAAATGCGACTCTTTCCTCCCAGATTTATCCCTGCACATCTGCAGCTCAGCCTTGGGCATGAAGGGAAGCCTGGGTTTTGCTGCTGAGCTGTTTCCCACCCACAATAATTAAGATTCTCGACCTCATGGTTCTAGGTGAAGGATTTCTTTAAGGAGGGTTGTGGAAAAAAGATACACTCAGACCGTCTGCATTGCTCTGTTCTTAAGATCTGGAGATCCGGTGAACCGCGCCAGGATTCTCAGCAAGCCGAACAGCAGATGCTGTTCATTTTTCACACCCGCAACTACGTATTGTGCCCCAGCCGAAGAAGTCCTCCTGGGAGTTAACGTCCTTCTCTTCCTTACCTGCAGAGCCTGCAGATCTTGGCCAGAGGGACTCCACGTCACTGGATGAGCTGAGCCCAGCCTTGCCAGCAGGAACCCCATGAGCATAGTGAAGGAATAAGTCAGAACGAGGCAGGCCATTTTGTTCTCTGTACCTCAGGACCTTGGTGATGTTTATGGGACTGTAAAGAAGGTGCTTCGTTTTCTAAGCTCCTTGGAGGCAGCTTTCTCTCTGCCGCAAGCCGGCTGGGCTCCGGTGACAAAGGCCACCAAATCCTGATAAGAAAACTGGTTCTAACTAGCCCAGCTAGGAGTGCAAAGTTTGGGAAAAGCCACCCTCGGTTTCCACCTCCTCCCCATCCAAGGAAGCAGTCGCAGTTTTGCTGTGGAGCCGCTGCCGAGCCGAGCGCACGCGGCTCCCATTAAATCTCACAGCCCAATCAGCAGTGGAAGCGATTACGTCCAGGATGGCCAAAAGTATTCGAACTCTGAACTGAATCAAGGTGACAGAGCTGAAGGGAAATCGGTTCAGCTTTCATCCTGCCCCCCGCCCGCCCTGTGTTTTGGAAGCTGACCCCTGAGGTGGCATTCCTCTGACCAGGCCTTTTCAGTTTGAGCCAGCTTGGCTTCACATTTTAAGGGCTGAGGTCTGATTTAAAAAAAACCTTGTTTGTTGGAGTACGCAATAGGCAGGACATCAAAAATAAACTGCGATCGATAGTTGATGGTGAAAGGTGGCCATTGGCACAGAAATGATTTATACCGGTGCGTTGGAAGGCTCTCTGTCCCTGCTCAGAGCCCCTTTCTTCAGGGACATGGTCATGCCTGGCTCTGAAACTTGGCCATCTGCCTCCTGGCTGAGCGGCTGCGACTTGCAGTGATTCTCGTGGATTTGAAAAGGGGGGAAACGGATTTGGAGGTTTCTGTGAATCCAGCTGTTCTTTCTGGGTTCCTGTTGCCCCCCACTGACTTCCTTCTGCCTCCTTCATGGAGGCTCTGTTGTATCCACCCTGGTCAGGCTTCAAAGGGCACGTTTATTATTTATATGCTAATGGAATAAACAAGGCTAGCTAGGCAGATGATTTTAATTAAGAGTGCCTTTTATGTCTGGGGATATTTATGTCTTTTATTCCCTGGATGGATTTGGGCCAGGTATGGCTCTATATCATGCTTTGAAGGTCTGGAAAAAGTGGGAGATGCGAGGAAAATGAAAATGATCTATGGAAGTTGAATTTGAAACGAGAAGTTGAATCTGGAGTGTCTGTGTTTTCGCCCCCAGAGATCAAGGGGAAGCATCTCTCTTTAAGAAAGGGTCCACTAAACTGGAGTGAGACTCACGTTCTGATTCTCAAGTAGAGTCATAACCAGTGGACAAAATTAAGGCTAACAAAATAGTTTTTCCCCCTCTCCTCTCTTTTGGAAACAATCCCAAAATAAATGGAGCCAAGTGCAAACTAGGATTTGGAAACAGAGCCTGTGTTCTCTGAGCCAACCTTTCCAAACTGCTAGTCCTCAGCATCCATCTGTCAAGAGAACTTGAATTGCACAAATATGCGAGTATGTTCTGTGCGTGCACACCGTGGTACCCCAGCCTTCTTGCAGGGATTTCAGGGTTGTTGTATTCAGGGAAGCAAACCTTTGTTGCCAATTATATTTGTGGATTTCTTTCCACCTCTTGTAGTCAGTCCTTGCTTATCTGAACACTTTTCTGTTCGCAAAGGGGGCTACCCAGTGATTGCTGGTTTGTAAAACCTTCAGGCAGTCTCTGAAGCATCCAGTAAATGGTCCTAATTGTGTGGACTGTGATTGATTTTGTCTTGGCACGATCCCTCGGCTTTTGGCTGGAGGAGATGTTTGGGAGCTGCTTTGCCACAGAGTGTATATGGAAGCAGACAGGCTTGTGATGCAACGGAGGAGCACCGCTCCTGTTGTGCAGTATTCATTCCCAAAATATAAGACGCTTCTCTTCCTCCCCAGAGAGACGAATTCACTCCTTATATCTCTGGATCTTTCTTTGTTACCATCAGATTTATGTTCTCTAGCCCATTTCTTCCCACCCCATTTTTAGCCCCATAAACTTAACTTCTCATGGTATTTACGTACTTTGCCAGCCATGCTGGCTGTGGATGATGGGAGTTTGTGGTGCAGCCTGCCCAGAAGTTAGGTAGCGTTGAAAGAGTTGTGTCCTCCAAGCCAAGAAGGAAGTGATTCCTGCCTAAAATGCCAGGGATTAAATCCCCTTGAATGCATTGAAAAGACTCTTTAGAATGGCTCTTTCCTTATTTTGATCTCAGAATTATTTTCCAGCGTCCGATTTGGTTTTGATGGCAGAACAAAATATACCAGCATCCCCACCCTACCTATATCCAATGGGAATTATAATCCAAGACTTCTAGAGAACTGGATTATACTGCATTGATTGCTTTTTTTTAAAGAAAGCTGTCTAGTTTTGGTTGAAATGGGAAAGCAAAACATTTTGGAAATGAACTGGACAAATTACAAAATTTTGTATATTTCACTATCAGATGTATGAAGTTGTTGGCATGTACATTG
>JANHZU010001499.1:143513-155510 GCA_032468055.1 Acrochordus granulatus | reverse complement strand
ATTTTGCCACTTCCTTAGGAGTTTTATAACCTGTAAATCCAAAGAAGTAAATAGGATTCTACATAATCTTAGTTGTGCCACCTGTGGACTTGATCCCTGTCTTTCCTAGTTAGCTAAAGTAGTCAGGCAAAAGATAGGAAACAGATCCAGGCAATAGTCAGTGGGAGAGACTAATGTCAGTGACCTTGAAAGAAGTATTGGTTCACTTCATCCACCAAGCTTGCCTTGATCTGTTTGTATGTGAGAACTATCATTTTAAAACAAAACACCTCTTTTTGGAGAGGCAGTTGTTTCAGGGAATCATGGAAAATGGCTTCTGATATTTCACATTTCATTTCTGGGCCTGGGCCTGAGACCATCATGAAGGACCTGTGGCACAATGTGGATAAAGTAAGAGTGTCCAGCCATATCTTGCTAGACTTCCTGACAACTTTGATATAGTCAGTCATAATATGCTTCTGGAATGCATGCAAAGGCTGGCAAAATATCTGGTCTCTCCTTCCAGAATGGGTCCACTTGGTTGTCAGAGAGGGAAACAATTTAGGCCCCAGGATTCAGTCTGCTCTTCCATCTATTTAGTTGCTGGAGAGGTAATCTACTAGTTGGGGTGAGGTATCATCAGAACCCTGGGTTGTATGGGGGATGCAATATATAGAGGATTCTGGAGGTTCCAGCAATAGAACTGTTACTATATTATATATTAGATTTTATTGTATATTTTATTGTTGTTTGATGATCTTTTACACCACTTACAATCAGCTAACTGAAGTGGTTTATTTATTCATAAATATTAAAAACTCTTCAAAATCAGGTCTGCTACAATCAGGGAAGTATATTGTTGATTATTATCATCTTCTTTCTCATTGAGCCAACGTGTCTCACATCTGTGACATAATCTTCTCATTATATATTCTATATTATTCAATTAGAAATTTCAAATGCTATTTTTCCTTGCATCTTGAGCTGAATGCATCCCGATGGACCATGTCTATAAATCAACATTGACATGATGCAAATTTCAAAACTGCTGATTCCTTACTAAATTCAAACTCTGCTTATCATTTTTTCTCTTTTGCAATGATACATGAAACCCACATTCCCAAAAAATGCTTCCTGTTATAGGCATCTGTTTGTTATTCCATTGGAGAAATTGTCTTCTATTTTCACTACCTCCCATCTGAAAATAGACAATTCAGTCTGAACTATTCATTTAGTCTAGCTTGGAGAAAAGACCCTGTAATGCAATTTTGCTGTTACAGTATATTATTCTCACAGGATTTGCTGTATGCAATACTTTCAGAATTTGCTCAGATAACATACTTGTAGGCTTGCTAAAATACTGCTTTCACTGTACTCTACTGTTCTGTTCTGGTCAGCAACCCATTCTAAAACAAAGCCAAAAAAATCTTTTAAGAGGACGAGAGCAGTCTTCAGTCAAATTACATTTCAAAAGGATTACTGAGAACTTTGCACATGCTGCAGAAGTAGTCCAACAGAAAAAAAACATTAAAAACTTAATTCCATTTGGGAATAAAGTGAAGGTAATAATCCATCTTGAGAAATGCCAGGGCTAGCAGAAAAGGAGGCAAGGAGAGTATGAAGATGGGGCTTTGGAAGAAGAATTTCAGCCCTACTTTAGGCAAATGACCAGCCTATTCTGTAGCTTTAGAGATCTGGAGCAGGTCCTCCAGAGTTTTGAGTTGGAAATGGTTGTGAATTTCAAGGTGTGCAGAAGATTTCTTGGTGGAAATTCTGGACAAGTGGTTATTCAAGCAGAAGGGGAACAAAAGGGCTGCTGCTACAAGACAATGCCTGCAGGATGATCACTTTTTTCCATTAAAGGACATAAAACAGAAACATTCCAGAATGATGTGGTTTTCTGTAAACAAAAAGAGATAATGGAGTTCCATCTTGATGGGGATCTCAGCATGTGATACCAAAGAAGAATACAACAGAACTTCTTTCCAGAACTGCCTTTCATCTTGAAATGGCAATTTCAACAGAGCAGGCAGACTGGATAAGGTCATTCTCAGGCTAAGCAAAAAAAAAATGTCTCTGGGCTGAAGAAATGAATTCACTTCAGATTTCATTTGAGAGCTAATCAAATAAAGATCTAATAGAGTTTGCCAGTGGACTTCAATAAGCAAAGAAATAAAAAAAGAGGAAAATGAATAGAAATTGTTATGTTCCCAGAGTCAGATAAAGACAATATCTTGCCTGTTCCCCAGGCAAGAAAACACTGATGATGCTTTTTTCAAGGAAATTAGATTTTTTTTAAACTGGTATGCAATAGTAGTGAATTTTCAGAATTCTGCCAAGCATGGACCTGCCAAAATTTTCTAATTAGTATAACTGACAACTTTTTCTTTCATACAGTGAAGGCAGGTATAAGTGGAATAGCTAATTTTCTTATGATAATAGCTAGTAGGGAAGAAAAAAAATGCCAATACAAAAGGATAGCAACTCAAAGAAATTCTGATCATACTTGGCAATAAAACAGAGCAGAGATCACTCTGTACTGAGATTCCAGGAGATGAGAGAGATCTCCTTTGATGCTGGCAATAGACAGCAAAAAAAGCTGTTCTCCACCCATCCACTCCAATTTTTCTGGCAACCACCAGAGAAGAAGCAAGGAGAAATTTGAAAACCCATTCCCATCCTCTCTCCATAAGTGGCATTCCAAGCTAAGGAGAGAAGTAAGGGAAGCAGCTTTTTTCATCTTTCTGGAGGAGGGTAGGCAGCAGTCCCCACTCCTGGTTTAAAGTGTGCCCTCCCCTCAATTTTTCACCCTACCAGATCTAAACTACACCAGGGCAAGCAGTTGTAGTGGAAGTACTGTTGCAGCCCTGCCCTGCAGCAAAGTGGTCCTTTAATGTCAGAAAGAGAACTAACACCCAAAAGATCCATTTCCTTTCCTCTTCTGCCCCACTAGATCCTTAGAAAATGGAGAAGAGAACTTAGGGAGAATGATTCCCCTGTGGGGGGAGGTGGAGTTCTCCAATTTCTCCTTCAATGGGAGTAAGTGAATCTTTTGGCTTTGGCAGAATGGCATTCCCAATATCTCCTGCTTTCTTTAATTTTCTGCTTTTCCTGCCCCACATGGAGTAGCAAAAGAAGTTGGAGTGTGTGGCTTTGAGCAGTAGAAGAGCCCAGATTCTTCTGGTTCCAAAAAATAAATAGTTCTGAAATGGAATGGTCTGGGACTGGGAGCAAGGCATGCCTGAAGTAGCCTGTCCCATCAGTGTCAAACCTCCTTCTTTGAAAAAATGGCTAACTAAATAGTGAGATCATGTCTCAATGTCCATAATATCTTCACATTTAAAAAGGAAATTGATGCAGAATGTAAAGTTGGAAATCATTCTTGGATTATAATTTTATGTATGGATATGTGCAACAGCCACATTTTGGCTTTTCTTATGTCTAGAGTTATATCCTAATTTGATCTTTAGCTTATAGTATTGACTTAATGTAATCCTTGTTGTTTATGGTTTTTTTTTTGTGTGTGTGTGTGTAGTACTGTATTAACCAAGCACTCCCAATTTAGAGTTTAATAAGGACATTTGGGGTTTGTTTAGGGAAAGGATACAAATTATTTTATAATACTATAAGTCTTTAATTGTACATTGGAATATATTGGTCTTTACACCTTAGATCCGTGTTTATAAGATACAAACTTATACCTATTTGTACCTTCTTATCTTCCAATATATTGTGCACTGTTTAGTCATACCATTCATGTTCCATTCATGTAAAAAGTACATTTTACTTTTTGTACTGATCTTTTTGAGTACCAAAAAATACTCAAATTAAAAAAACCTCAAAACTATTTCTGGCAGATTCACAGTTGAAGGCAGCTTGTGCTGGCAGACATGTAAAAACACATCTTCTAAAGTGCAGATGGAAAGAAGTGCAGAGCTGCCTTTGTGGTGGGTCAGAGATGAATTAAGCATAACATTTTAGGTTCATGTTCTGAACTACGAGTGGGGCTATCTTTGCCCCTATGGCAATTAGGATATACAGATAAATCTTTACTCAAGTAAGTGGAGGTAGCAGTAACATTGGACAAAATTACATAATGTAATAATGTACTAATTTATTACATTATTAATGTAATAATGCGCTAATGTACATGAATTATTATGTAATATTAATATAATGAAAGCACAGTCTTGAAGAACTCCTATGAGGAGTAAAACTGAGAAATCTGTAGAAAAATAGCCCTTTTATATCTCAAGGCTAGTAAAAACAAAAAAAAAAGCACACAGTGGGTGGAAAGAGAAACAGACCACCATGGAGGAATAAACAAAAGCACTCTTTAAATCTGTAAAGTTGGTATCATGAAAACTAAAGTTCAGAATGAGTTGAGCTTACAGAAGGATGATGAGAATCATAAAAATAGCTGCAGGTAAGATCAAAGGAACAGGAAAATAATCAACATATCAGTGAAGGTAGAATATGGGAAACAAAGAAAGTACAGAATTATTCAGCTCTATTTTGTCTCAATTTTCTCCAAACAGAGGATGTCTTCCAGCAGGCAATGGTGAAGAGCTAGGCAAAGGGGCAGGTCTGCAGCTTGCGGATGATAGAAAGTTGATCAGAGCCAAATTTTCAGAACAGCATTTTAATGTATATAAGTAGAAGTACGGGAAAATATTTTTTATAAAGATCATGAAGTATGCTGATTTATACTCCAATGCTTTGCAATCTGATTGTTTATTGTTACAGGTCTATTATGCATGGGGCAGTGACTAATAGAATTAGACTGAAAATCAGGGAAAGTTATATTATTCCAGATGCTAAAGAGTGATATTTGGAAATGTATAACTTATCTGACTTGGAAAAAACATTTCCCACTAATCAAGGGATAAAGCAATATGTACTACTTTGATATTTTAAAATAAGATTTTGTATCTGATTATACTCTATTGATAAACCAGTGACTATTGATACATATAAGACAGATTTTTCATTCAATATGTTTTTTCCCTTCTGTTTTTTCACCATTTTTAAAGTTTAAGGATGATTGTTTTGTCTATATTTAAAATGTTATTAAACATCTTAAAAGAAAATAAATGATTAGTAACAACTGAGTGACATTCCTGAAATGACAGCCTATCAAGAAAATTGTTTGTTTACTTTACAGACATTAAAAGTGTACATACAAGGGTATACATATTTATCATCATTAAGTTATTGAGGTATCTGGATGTAATTTCAGTAGCACAATATGAATCCTTTTGTGCATGATGTTGTAAATTACAGCTACTTACATTTAGTTTTTGTTTAGTTTCAGGAGTCAGTAGATGCCAGTCATGTGCATGATGGACAAAAATGAAGGCTTCAGTGTTACAAAATTCCTCCATTGCAAGGTAACAATGCCCACCAAATCCATGATGAAATGGTAGCTGTTTATGGTGATGAAAGGCCATCATATGACACTGTTGTGAGGTGGAAAAGGAACTTTCAAACTGGACACATGTCCCTCACAGACGAACCTCAATTTGGGGGACCCTCAATCGTGGATGATCTTGACATTGTGTACAGTGTGGAGCATTTTGTCCTCAAAGACAGATGAATAACCATTGAAATTATGAATGAAGTTAGTCTTAATTATGGAAGTGTGTGGAAAATTATACCTGAGCAACTGTGCATGTCTAAAGTGTCAGCATGATGTGTTCACCACTTGCTGACTCATTTCACAAGCAGATGTTGACTTTGTTGGAGGAGAATGAAGAGAATTTCTTTGTGTATCTCATAACTATGGATGAATGGTGGGTCTACCTGTATGATCCAGGGACCAAAGAGATGAGCAAGGAGTGGAAACACGTCTCCTCCCCCTCTCTCAAAAAGGCAAAGGTGCAGAAATCTGCAGGGAAGGTCATGCTGTCTGTTTTTTGGGATTGTCATGGTGTAATCCTAACCAATGACATTTCAAAGGGTCGGATCATCACCAGTGCCTACTACTGCAACCTTCTGCAGAAATTGTGACATGCAGTGAAAGAAAAACATCATGGTATGATCAGCAAAAGCATCCATCTCCTAGCCGACAATGCACCCCAAGGCAATTCTGCCCAATGGAAGCCGACAGGTGTGGCTATGAAATTTTGCCCCATCGCGCCATTTGCCTGATCTCGCACCCAGCGACTTCTTCCTTTTCCCTGAAATGAAGAAGCCACTGCGAGGTCAGCAATTTGACAACACAGATGTTGTCATTCTGGAAGCAGAACAGTGGTTCTCGAGGCAGTTGCATGACTTCTGTAATGATGGGTTGCGGAAGGTCAAGAAACAACGCTGGCTAAAAATGCGTGGCTCTGCAGGGCAACTGTGTGGAGACGATGTAAGTTCAAATTTAACTTTGCATCTCATCCTGTTCATCGTGACAATTAAAACTTTACCATACCCCCTCGTAAAAATATGGAAACAGCTGCTTTGTTTTTGTCGTCTCACTGATCCTCCTGGGATTTCAGAAAAGATGGTAGCGATGGGAAAATGAAGAAGGCAAATATCTCCATGGAAACCAGTCAGCAACATCAGAAAATCCACACCCTTGAATGATTTTTCCTCACCTCCCTTGGAAATATCAGCAGAAATCACTCTTACTCATAGGCTATCATGAATGCATCTGTTTGGTTTCATAGACCGGGTGTGTGACTAAAAATTGATGAGGACAATCCATTTCTTACAGAAATACTTTTGTTTTTATATGCATATCCTCTTTTCCATGACCAGAGACCCTGGTACCATTGAAGGGGAAAACAACAAAAGCCGGTGCTCTCACTTGATTAAAGCCCATACCAGTTTTTGTTTTTTTTTCCATTGTGCCTTTCACATCAGGCAAACACAATGCAACTTTGAACAGGAGGAAAGACTGAACAGGACTCTTCAATTCTTTTGGAGAACATGGCCTTTCGAGACAGCTTCAGCATAAAGCTGTTTGCTCATAAAGAGCGAGCTGGAAGATTTAGCAGCAGGCAGTCAAAAGGCAGTTTCTGTGTAACCTACCATTTCTGTCACTTTTGTGAGAAGGGGGCAAAATGCTTTGATGGACTGGAAGGGGAGGGAGGCAGATAAGTGAGGTTCTGCTGTATTTTATCTTCGGTACAGTCAGCAGTATCTAAGCAGAAAGAGCAGCAGGAGGATCAAATAGATGACTTGTTGAATGGAAGAAAAAACATGGCTGGCAAGAAGTTACATACGTATTACTTGTGGTTCTGCTTCTTACTGGACAGACAGATGGTTTGTACGATCATGAGTACAAACATTCATCATATAGTACAAATATTGGTCTCAAAACGCTAAGTGGAATCAGATCCGGTTAGCCCTTGAATGGGAAAACCCAAGGGTGTAGCCTACATTGAGAAGTCAAAACAAGATTCCAGAAGGAAGTGTTGGAAAACCACTTTTATGTTCGCAAAAAAAAAAAAAATCAACAAAACATAGTTCTGAAGCCATATGGAATCCAGCTTGGCAAAAAGGAGACTTTTTTTAAAAAAAGAAACATGGACATACACTGCTGGACAGGCAGCAGTGTATTAGTTTTTTTTAATATAATTATGTAAAATATCAAATTGGTAAATAAATCACACTGAACTACATTTGCACAATGTGTAGTTATAAATAGATGGACATACAAGGACGATTCTACACAAGAACACAAGCTTCTATGGCTTTTCTTTAGGAAAAAAATATCTTTGAAGAACATCAGTCTCCTGATATTCCCGTCTTTTGCAACAAAAAGTTACAGTAACACAGCTGATGCTACTATAGGATTTGTATTGTAGGATTGCACTATAGGATTTATTGCATGCTATTTGACTATGTTCTGATTTTTTCTGAATTGCTTGGATATTTAGGCTTGATTGCTGTAATGTTTGCAGTTAATCTGATATGAATGATTATATCATTCTAATATCATTGGTAATATCATTACTAATGCCAAATTTTACTAGATTACCAAATTTAGTAAGGTTTTGTCATTCTTATATAAGAATGTAATGATACTGAAATTTCATGCAAGTTTTTCTGTGCAAAGTTTTGGGGTGAGATTGCTAAAATGTGATCTCAAAACATTTCAGCTAATTTTTGAGGGGAGGGTGTATGTGTGGAAAGATTATGTGAGTCAAAGCTCTCAGAAAGTGATCAATTTAGTTGTAATTACATGTGACATTCTTAGTGAGTGGGTGGACAATCTTACTGCGGCCTTCTTTATTACTGGCAGATGCCCAAACAGAACAGCTCTTTTCCTCCCTTTCCACCTTAAGGCCAGTATGGAAAATTTGATCTGGCCTTCAAAATCTTAAAGGGCATTTATGCTCCATTCCCCCAAAATTAAGAACTTTGAAAGCAGGAAACAAAAATTAGAAAGTGTTATAGCTTGAGAAAATGTATTTGACAACATTTGGCATGGTTATCAAATGACAGAAATTTGATTAAATATGGGTGGTTTGAAGAGCAGGTGGGAGAAGTGAAGTCCCTCTATTGAAAGTGAGAAACAGTGGTTTACAACAAGATAATCCCTGTGAAGCTGACTCTGTCCATTGCATGTTGTTTCTATTTTAATGAAAAGGAGAGTTTAATGAATGTATTATAAAACAATAAAGACTATTCTGATGCTTTAAAGACTAACAACAATTAAGATGCAATAAACTTCAGCCCATGTCTTAAGATAAAGATACTGACTCACTTTAATAAACTGAAGTGTTTTTTAATTAATCATATTACATTACAAGTATAATGTATGACAAAATGAAAGTTCTTGTGTACATACTATTATATATCAACATAGCTCTATTCGTATCCAGTGTTCTAGCCCCTTTCACACAGGTACTATAAAGCATAGTCTGCAAGTAATAACATTTTTAAACATTGTCAGAAAAGGTGTGATATTAACATTTTTAATACATATGTAGTAATAGATTTCTAGATTGTTTCTCCCCTTACCCTCATTTATATATGTGCATGATCAAACAGTTTGGGATTGAGCCTGTGAGGGGAAGAGGGTAAAAGGCAAACAGGAGGAGGTTGGTGGCACCCCTTGATACTGTAAAGTGAGTATGTGGGAATGCCTGAGAGAGATCTGGCAGACCTCCTTATTGCATTTCCATAATGATCAATAATTTGGGTGATACACCTCTTGTGTCAGCTGGAGAAGAGGTGCAATGATGAGAGATTTTGGTGTAGAGTGAGGGTGCTTTGTTGGCAGCACTTGGGCTGGAAGAAAGTCCACTAGCCATGAAAATATAACTATCCATGAGATTTAGTCCTGAGGAAAAGGTTTTAGGTAGCCATTCCTATAGGGGCTTAGACTTTACAGTTCTGAAACTTCTGGAGTTTCAGGTCAGCCAGGTTTTTAACTGAGGTGAGTTTCCAGAGTTGTGTGGCATAGTACAAGAAAGTAACAAAACTTATCAGCAGATATGTTCAGCACAAGCTCGCTCAACATCAAAGCTGCATAACACCAGTGCAAGCAGTCATACGGTGAAGAAAAAACAATTCCCACATTCTCCCTTCCAGCTCCTAATAATAATAATAACACTAATACTACTAATAAAACTTGCATAAGGTAATATATAGTGCCTGTATGATTGGAAGTTCAAATCTTATATTCCCCCATTCTTTCAATGTGGCAACTAAGTCTATGAACTAATGCTTAGGATACCTGCTTTATCAACAGAAATGGATTTTCAGCTGCAAAAATCCAAATGGCTTTGTTCAGATTTGAGCAAAGAAAAGAGGATATTACTGTAGCTCTGAGTATGTTTCACAAACAATAATGTGGCACACATCTGCCAACATCCCGCTTGCCCATATTTCCCATTCATACTAAAAAGAATATAGTCGTATTAACATTACATTACTGGAGTGGTTCAATCATAATGCCTTAAGCCAACATTACTAAATTAATACAGTGTTCAGGATACAGTATTCCCTATCTGATGACCCATACCTACTAACCATCCTGAAAACCACTTAAATGGTCAACTGAGTTTGCTTAATAAACAATGAGAATTAGCTGCACTTTGAAAAGTAACCAAAAAGAATGCAAGTAGGTAGCTAAGGGACAGTAATGCAATTGCAAGTACTGGGAAGGCCTTCAACAGGACACCTCAGCTGAATATATTTACCTATTTTATGGAGCCATGCAAAGCCTGAAAAAGGTACTTTGCTTCAAAGTTTAAATAAAATACTCTTACAGAGAAAAATGCTCCTCCATTTCTAAGTGCTATCATGCCACTTGGTTCAATGAAAAATACCTTCTGTGCCAGTACCATTTGTGCAGAAATTAGTCTTTCTGAAGCAAAATGACTCTACCTCAATGCACAGTGCCTCATCAAAGAAGCAGGTGCCCACTTCACATACTCCTATTTATTTGTATCCTGCCTTTATTATTTTACAAAGATTTATCCTTCCATTCAAGAGCTTTATTTATCTGTTTATTCCCTGCCTTTCTACTTAGGCTTTCCTTTCATGCTATCTCTTCTTCATATAGTTCTCACCCTCGACTGGGGCTCTGCTAATAAATGCTATGTCTTGCCCTAAGTAGCCTGAGCATGTACCACTGAAGTCAGTGGAATTTGGCTTGGCATAATAAATCCAAGGGTCATATTTCAAATTTAATGAACAATCTTGCTTAATTGACCAGGGAGCCATAGCCTGCAGTCTGCATTCATTAAGTCAAGGTAAGCAGAGGAGAAAGTGCACAAATCAATCAAAGATATATTTACCAAAGTGAGAATACCAATATGTTCACTCTATTTAACAATGAGAGGTAAGATTCACTTTCATCCATTGTAAGATGTTCCCAATACTGCTACAAAAGATTTATTCAGCATACTGCAAATTATGTGAGTGAAAAATTCCCTTTCCTGGCCATAGCAATGTTCTCTAATCAATAGTTATCCCAAGACAAACAGCCCCCCCCAAATAAGACTATAAACACATATCAATATGTTTATCCTAAGACTGAGAAAAGTGATCTGTGCTGTATTCCTCACATAAACTCAGGACCTGCCTTTGTTAGAATAGTTATTCTCTAGAGTTCGTTTGTATATATTTCCACAAACATACACAATCATGTGTGTGCATAAGAACGAGAAAAACATTTATAGAATATATAAGCATGTGGGTTTGTTTCTTACATGCTGTAGATTGTTTTAATGGATAAGCCTTACAGAATATCAACGCAATCTAGCTAAAGTTGAAGTATTGTTTCATTGAGAATTGAACAATTAAGACTTATTCTTAAATTTTCCACTGAGATCAACACAATTTTAAAGTGCTTGACTTTATCTGGAGCATGCCAATGAGTGCAATTTGGGGGGGGAAGAGTGCTGAATTCCCACTCAGAATAAGAGCATTTTTAGGGTCCACTGATATCTTTAGATTGCACCTCACACAGATTGGTACTGTAGACATAAACCAACTTTCATGCATATATTGTATACTGTATTTTACTTGCCTTCAACAGGAGATATATATTGCATAGATTTTAGTGGAGTGAGACTATGATGGCTATAGAACAGATTTCTAGTGCTTAAGAGGCTTTATGAGGAAGGATTCTAACTAAGACCTTTCACTCTACTGTGCAACATCAACTGTAAGTTACTAGCAGAAACAGTAGTAGTAGAAATACTGTATAACCTGAAATACTTCTTTGTGGCCACATATGTGCTGTGGTCTCAATATATAAATGTTCTTTATGAACCAGTACCAGCAAAAAGTGCAAGAAACAGGCACATCAGTACAAAAATCAGGGTGGCAGAATTAGCTCATTTTGGAATACATCACCCATGAATGTGTCTTCATTGTGCTTTTGCTAAAATTGAACAAAGTTTGTTGGCCGGTTCATTTCCATAATTACTGTTGTGCTAGGCTTGATGGTCATAGAACTTTTATACATTACCAGCAGATTGCATACAATGTTAAATCAATGTGTGTTTAATATGCTTGTGCCAAATGGAATCACATCCGTAAAAGCCTGAGTTCACTGATAATTGC
>JANHZU010001499.1:120915-133778 GCA_032468055.1 Acrochordus granulatus | reverse complement strand
GCTTTTTTGGACTGTGCCATAAACATCAAAGATGACAGAAGCCTCTTTATTGAAGTTTACAGAAAGCCTACACACACAGGGCAATATCTTGCCTTTGACTCCCATCATCCACTGGAACATAAGCTAGGAGTGATCAGGACCTTACAACATCGTGCAGATTTTTTGCCTTCACACAGAGAAGGCTCCATCAAAGAAAATTTGTCTATAAGGAAGACCTTCAATAATCGTGACTATCCAGACTGGACTTTTATCAAAGCCACTAAAACATCACAAAGAGATCATCCCACTTCTTCTGCAAGACAAGATTCTACCAAATGCAGCAATGTAACCATTCCATGTGTTGAAGTATCAAAGAAACTCAGAAGAACTTTCAATAAACACGTGTGCAGTTCAGACCCATGTCCAAGCTTAAACAAAGATTGATTCATCCTAAGGACAAAGTTCCCAAGCACAAACAGACAGATGTCATCAACTCCATTCAATACAATGATTCTTGTTCAGAATTTTATGTTGGAGAGATGAAACAACAAATTTTTAGGAGATTTAAACAACATAAAATTCATCAGCAGTACATTTATACCTTAAAAAATGCAATCATAATTATGAAGATTTTAGATTCCAGATAATTGACAAAGAAACTAACTGGCTTTCAAGAGGGATCAAGGAATCAATAAGTATTAAGACTTTAAATCCTTCAATAAACCAGATTTCAACTACCTTCAATTTATGAAACAGTATTAAATCATTTGCCAAAAAAAGAACTATACAGGAGGCTCTCTAATGCTGATGTACTGAAAGGCAATCATGCTTTATTGCCCAACATCTTTCTGTTTATTTTGCTATGAAAATTGCATCTTTTCCCCCAAGCCCCCTCCCTTCTGTTAGAAACTTAACACCCTGCTTAAACTGCTGTGTATAACCTTGCTATGGGTTCTCATCTTCTCCCACCCCTTTTTAGAAATTTACATATTTCCTGACCTTTCTTTTTCATTTTTAGAATTGAAAAATTTTAGATTGAAAAATCCTTCTGTATAGAAAGTGAAACTTCTCTAATAACATCTTGTAATTTAATGTCCAGTTGCCTTTTTAAGGAACTTTGCAAAATTTTGTAATTTTTACTACTTATCATGACCTGGATTAAGGAAAATATTCTTAGACAGCTGAAGTCTAATATAAAATGTCATGGGCAAATTTATGTGCATCACTGTTATGCAGAAAGACAGAAAGAGTGCATAGAATGAGAAGGCAGTGCATGAGGTTTCGGCAGTAGAAGTGACTAAAGCTGGATCTGCATCTGTTGTACTTCATGCCTTTTCCTGTCTGTGATTGACTCAATTATCTGTTCATTTCCTGTTTCTTCCTCCCAGACCAAAGTTGTAACACCTTAGCAAAAGAGCAATTAGGTTGGACAAATGATTGTTGCATTCCAACTCCCAATCTCTACCTCTCATTTCTGCTCCTCCTTTATCTCATTATTTTTTAAAAACTTGTATCAATGTTGTTCATTTATTAGAAAGCTGTTTTCCTGAAAACTCCAGCTGATCTGCAAATCCTAGGAGGTGGCATAAAGATACTACACCCTCTTATTTGATAGTCTATGTCAACATCATTTTAAAAAAGCTTAAAGGTTTGCAAATAATAATCACATATTTATGAAAAACTAAGCCAAGATGATTACTGGAACAATGAGTAACAAAAGACAAATTAAAACTAAACAAACAAAAATGATACTGGAAAGGATGCCGGTGCAGATATGTCCTGAGAGAGAAACTGCTTTAACCACATGCTACATTATCACTGAAAACATATTGTTTAAAAATAATACAATACATAGTTATATAAATGAAAAACTATCCTCTAGCAGCAACAGTTCCAGAGAAATCTTAGCACCAAGACTAACCGGAAGAAAATTGAGAAAAAGGGGATAGAGAGAAGGAAAATGGATAGGTTCAGTGTAACTGACATTATTACTGTATATAAAAAGAAAAGAAAAATGTAGACTGGCATGAGTTTAGTCCCTCTGGAAACATGCTACCCTTGATTCTCCAGCCAAAATTATCTTCTTATTCCTGTGAGCATTTAGCATAGACTAACTTCCCAAAACTGCCTTATGATATACCAGAAGGACATGGCACAAACAGGTATGGAGACTCTCCTCATTTAGGCTTGTTTATCCTGAACAATCCTTATTTATTAAGCTACAAAACATTCTTCACAAATGCATGTATTATTTTAGCTTCAAATCGCGTAATCCACATATTTACTAGACTATGTACTTTTTGAAAGAAGTTCACAGGCATATGCACAATATTCTGTTTTTCTTTTAGCCACACAATGGAATTTTAAATGTTAGTAAAAGAAAGATGTGTGAACCAGTAGAAAGACCTTGAGATTTGTTAAGAACCAAAGATGAATTTTGCATTGATATATTCTGCCACAGAAAGACAGCAGGTATTTCTTTCACTTATTAAAAACAAACAGAAAACACAATTTATGATTATAAAGACCAAGTATAAATAACATAAAATTAGCATATGTATATTTTTAAGCCTTGGAGTCTATATCCTCTTAAAGGATTTAACTCATTGGCTATCTAGCTTCCACAGCAGCCTGGGTTTTCAGTAAATTTTTAATTTTCTTATCCCCGCTATATAAAAATATAAATGCAAAAACATTTTCCCCATTTCCCTAATCTGAATTATACTATTTTCACAGGAACATGCTATCAATATTGTAAGATATATGAACTTGTTAGTAGAGTTTTCACAGGACATTTGCCTAACACTGGAACTGCCCATTGATGTGTCATGCTAAGAAAAATTATTCTGGCTAATTGACAATAGCATGAAAGTTAACCAGATTAGCAGAAAGATCCAATCTAACCAAAGTGACTTTGAGGAGCAAGAGAGAAATTCTAAGATGGGCTCAGAAATCCCAGTGATGGTAAGCAAAGGGATAAAATGGCTCAATAGCTGACTAACAAAAGGAAAAATACCAGAAAGGTAAAAACAGACATATACATAAAAGCATAGAGAGAAGTAGGATGACATTGGCCTGCCATGTCTAGCTTATAAATTGAGTCAGGTTGAAAATGCAGACTATGGCCTCAGTATATTGTTTCTGAAGAATGAAAGGTTGCCACCTACATTGCAGCTGCCACAGTTGAAGATGTCAGTAAATATTAAATGTTGCTGTAATGCTCTTAGCTTCCATCAGATCAGCTTAAATTTTCAGTGTGATTTTACATCATACATGTGCATCTGTGTGTGTGTGTTTGTGTGTGTAATATACCAAAGCTTAGAATATTGATTAAAAAACCCACCAGCTCTCTAAACAAGAGGCATTCCTTGCTAAATATCAGGGTAAAATTCCGATCCGTGGTCTATGCTCTGCAGCACAGGTTTCTGATCCAGGGCAGACATCCTGCTTAACATTTCTGCAGATAGTGCATAACTATTGCTAGATTTCTCCTCAAACCAACTATCTAGTGCCCGTTTGGCTTCAAAGTTGGCAATAGGTGGTCCATTAACAGCAATTGTTAAAAGATCACTGAGTTGTTCCAGAGTAAGTCGGGAACGATTGTTTTTGCGCACTCTGTGAAGAGCATTTCTTCCCTTCTCACAGCATGCTGTAGAAGTGGGAAGAACTTTGAGGATCTGGATGATTTTATTTAAAAGAGGAAATCTCTGTCTATATTTACAAATATGACTGATTAAATCTTTAAAGCCATTTTTGGTATAATAATCCACCTTGAGTTCTCGCCATTCCATGAGTAAACTCCCTCTGGTGTCTATGCCTTCTCTGCTGATTTCCGTGCAAAAAGATGGCACAGCCTCCAGCTGTTCAAATATTTGCATCATGTCTTCCCTGCCATAACTCATAAGCTCTTCTGCGCTTCTTGGCCAAGCTGCAAGGTCAAAAACTTGGCATGCTTTTACAAATGTCCGACTGCGAGGTTCAAACCTTTGAGCTAGAATCACTTGGGTCTTCTGGCATATTTTTTCTCGAATTGACTGGAATTTGGCTTCAGCCACCCGTAGATTTTTCACAGCAACACCATTAAAGCTTTCACGGAAGTTCTCTTCAAATTCCTGTAGATACTCCCCAGGAGAGTCTGCCAGTCTGCTAATTTCTTGGATGGCCTCCTCTATTTTATCATCCACTTGGGATATGAGGAGGTATTCACCTTGAAAAATGAAGGCAAGTCGTGAAAGTACTGCAATTACATCAAGCAAAAAATATATCAGCTTAATGGATTGGTAGTCCATAAGAAATTGCAAGAGAGCCAAGGCAATAGCAGAAGCATCTGCTCTTTGTGTTTGGCCACTGACATCTTTCAGATGGGCCACTACTTCCAGGTAATCCTTGATGAGAGCATTGAGGACATTTTGTTCCCCAATGATCCATCTGACTGCTCGAATATCTCCTAAGAACTCAGTCTCTTCACAGAGAGTAGCAGCAGTGACCCTTAACTCACACATCAGCCTGGGAGAATAACGGTAAAAGCTGAGTAATTGCTTCAGGTTGTTCTCTAACTCTTCCAGGCATGGCAGTTCTTTTCCACTAATTGCATCCAATATTTCCAAGTGTGGCTTGTGTACCATTAGAGGTAAGCAGAGCAACCAAGGTAGAGTTTTCCTGATTGTCATGTATATGTTAGCTCTCAGACTTGCAGTAATGTTAGCACCATCTATTCCCAAACCAACACTTGGCTTTTCATCTTGCAGCCTTATTCCCAGAGATGAAAAAGCCCGATCTAATGCTTGAACATAACTATCTGTTGTAGAAAATCCCAGTTCTTGAAGAGAAAGGAATTCAGTGGCTGGAGGTCCATCACTGCTGACATACTGCACATAAACTGCAACCGTATCAGCAAGTAAATCATCACTCTGTCCATCCAAAATGATGCTGAGGAAAGGAGACTGCCTCACCCGTTCAATAAGATCTTCTCTAAGAGCTCTAGCAATATGATGGATTAAGATTTGACAATCTCCCTCATTCATATACTGATCCACCACTTTGAGTTCACACTTTCTCAGTAGTTCTGCAAGAGGTCTGAAGTCAGAATATGGTCGGCCTTCCATAGCTAAATGATAGGCTGTATTGAAGAGCAAAGTCATATTTCGACACATCTCTTCTGTCTTCTCTGGGTGCATCCTGAGCCGGTAGAGCTGGAGGCACTTTTTGTGGAGATTACTCTGGCTATGAAGTTTTATAGTGTGGATCTTGAATTGCTTTGAGCCAATGATAAAGGCTGAAGTTCGAGAAGATTGTACTGTATACTGCCGACAGACGTGACACCACATTTCATTCAATGTAGGGGAGTACCGCAGAAACCAAAACTTTTTTAGCCACTCTTGCTTGAAGCGTCGAATCCTTCTGGTGACAGCAGACATTTTGGATGGCTCATCTGTGGCTGTTATTATGTCATTTGAAACAGATTCATCTGCTGAATCCACTTCCTGGTCATCATCTTCCATTATGGTAGGAACAGACATGATGTTTTCTGAAGCTGTCAAAAAAAATTGTAGAAAATTTAAGGCAAAATTCTGAAAAACAACATAAAACAGTAAGATAGTTGCACCACACTTGACCCATGTCTATACGTGTCCCTTGTTTTCAAAAAAAATGAACATGTTATTTGGATAAGAATGAATTATAAATTTTTGAAACCAGTCCATTTTTAAAAATCTTAATTTCCTTAATCTGAGCAATTGTAAAAAGTAATCTCAACAGGACTCTACCTACTGTCATATCATTATTAGAATTATTAAGATACCATGTGAAGAAATGAAAGAGTTGTTCAAAAACAAACACAAGCCAACAACATTAATAGCAAGTTACTTTTTTAAAATGTAAACTTTGTTTTTATATTTCAGATACATATGAACCAGCAATATTTCATACAGCACATAGAAAACCAAACATATTTCCTAATCTGAATTCACAATAACCTTTGATTCTTTCTCCTGCAATGTATCAAGAATACAGCAAACCAATTCGCTGCAATTTTTTATTGAAAATGAACATATTACAGTAAAAAACATGATGATTTGTGATTACAAATGCAGCCCCAAACTGTTTACTTAGAGGATTAAATCTGTGCTTTATAAAACCCAATCACAGGACCTCAGAAATGTAAGGTCTCCTTATATAATGTTTGAAGAGTATTTTTATTTTGTGTAACTTACCTGTAGGATATGAAAATGCTTGATACTCAGGTACCTGAGGAGGTAGTAGAGATGGCTCAGCTAGCTTGCCAGATCTTAGCAGATTTAGCTCAGCCTGCAATTCCCGAATTTTCTTTTTTAGCCGTATGCAGTTGGGACACAAGGAAGTTGTTGGGATTTCGAGGGCATCATCTTGAGTTGATACCACAGACAGATCAGTGGGGCTGTTCACTTTAAATGACAAGGGTTCTTCATCTTCCTCTTCCAGCAAGCCAATTTCTTTGGACATGGTAAAGGGAGAACCATGTGGGACCTTCCACTCACCCTCGTTTCTGTGTCTACTGTGATTAGGAGAGCTCTCTTGAACACTAGTCCCACAAGTTTCTGAGATATCTTGAACTTGGAATCTCAAGGACTTTCGAGTAGAAGGGGTAGAATTTTTGGTGAACTTGTGGTCTTCTACCTTAGTTGATTCCAGAGAAGCCTCTAAGACATCTTTGAAGATGAGATCTATTTTCTTTTTCTTGGTTTGGGGTTGAGATATCCCTTCTTCAAAGCTACGTTTGTAGAGGCTCTTCCCTGGTTTTGATGTAGTGAGCTCAAGAGGGTAGATCATATCTTCTTGGCTTTCTATAGTTCTTTCTGACTTTTCTCTTAGTAATCTTCTGTCCCCTAAAGAAGAAATCAGTAGGGATTATTCATAGGAACATTACAACCTTCCAAACACAAAAGCTAAAGCAAAAAGGTAGGACAAATTTCACATGTTGCATAATCAATAAGTACATTTACTCAAATAAATGCTTAGGAACCCTAATGATGGGTAATATTGAAAGTCAAACAATATCTACAGAAATCAGCTTCAAACATTTCAAAGAATAGGCAGTTGGTTTAATGTAACAGGTGGCTAACCTGTGATTGGAATTAAACTAAAATATGGAGGTTTCAGCTTGCTAAAATGTAGTGATAACTTTGACTTGGTAAAAGGCATTGTGTCAATACTGTGAAGTTGAGTTCCATAGGTTTCCATGCTAAAGCAGTAAACTTGAGAGACCTTTCCACTGTATGACAGTGACACGAGACATGAGAATACACAGGAATTACAATCTCATTTCCCATATCGCTTACTATCACAATCAATTAGAACCAGATCAGTGATACCCAAGATTGGGATCTATAGCTTGTTGTAATATATTGCTAAATGTATGGCCTTAAGCAAAATCTACTAAAAGCAGAAATGTTAGCAGATTAGCAATTATTTAGAAGAAATAGCCAGATATCCTTACCTGGAAATTCAGATGTTGGATTTGATTCAGTCTTTCTTCTGTCTTGTAAATAATTCCAAGCATCAATACTTGGTTGTTTTCCAAACAAGGTGCTGCTTAATGTTGTTATATTTAAAAAACACACTTGTGCTTTTGTAACAGCTTTAGTGTACTTGTGGATCATCAAATCCTAGCACCACAATCAAAAACCTACTTGAAAACTAGAGGAAAATTGCTATACAAGTATTACAACTCCAGGTTTTGCGATGCTGCATTGGCACTTCCGTGCAGTACCAATATAAGCATTTATCAATTTGCACAGCACTTGTAGAGATTCAAAAGTAGAAATGTTTCACACAAAAAATATGCAAGTTTTCAATTAACTCCATCTCCTAATTAATTTTGAGGGTTTGACACTAACTGGAGGGTTGGTTAGGATGTGAAGATGCTTAGTTTAATACCATTCTATCTGAATATTTTTGAGGCTTGATGAAGTAATTAACATTTTTTTAAAATATATATTCCATCTTAACCATGGACAGTAAAGCAATTTGGAATTAGAAACAGTTGTGTCTGGAACAAATCACAGTGTCCTTAAAATTACACTAAGTGCAAGTTTGTAAGTTCCAGCATGTGCATGATTATGTCATCTCATATTCGCTGTCATTTTCTTCCATCTGTAGATATTCATGTGAGACAAACACAGAGTTTTTTAAAATAACATGTTTCCAACACTGTGGATGTAAAAATAGACTTGAAGGCACAGATCTTAAAAGATAAGCTAAGGGAACATGTTTAGATTTCTAGTAATCAAGATACTGGTGATGATGGCATGTAGCCTGAGGCTACAAAGACGAATTTAATCAAGGAAGTTGATTAAATTATGCTAATGAGTTCAGTTTCCCTGAATTACATGAGAGTTGCTTCAAAAAGCTCAATTAATGGATTGCTTTTTTCAAGATGATGTAGCGTGGATGGTGCAATGTGGAGTTGAGGAAGCAAAATGGAAGTATGAGTATATTTGGAATTTTGGAAAAATTTTGGTAAATATGAGGGAAGGATCAGTCTGGAAGATTTGGAAGGTTTGAAGGACCTTGGTGCAGAAAGATTCACCAAGCTGCCAGAGGAAGCTGTTTGGTTTGTGGATGATCAGGAGATCTGGCAGATAAAAAGAGTAAGCAGGTTTGGATTGGAGTCAAGCAACATCAGCAGCTACCCATCAGGAGCCTTTCTAGGCTTCTGGACCCTACTGTCAGGATGGTGATTGAGCCCCCTCCTTAACACTGAGGGATTTAAACTTCATATGATGGAGGTTGAGTGTTCATGATCTCCCATGGTAACCATGGGCTTTTCTCAGGAAATCATGGAGCTGAGATGACTAGATGGCCACATATTAGATCTTTATCTACTTAAAAATCTCCATAATGTGATCTGGTTGTACAGGTTGTTACCATTACCTCTTTGTCATGGTTAGAGCACTTGCTAATCTAGGTGAGACTGATGGATGTAGAACTGAATCCATTCTGATTGTCCACCCCAGATACCGTATAGAACTGGATTTCTAGTGGATGCTTGGAGATTTCCTTTGACAGTCTGACAGGTGAATCAGTCAAGGGCCTGGTTCACTGTTGGCAGGATGAGATATTCCATGCCCTTGAAGAAATCATCCTGAGCAGCATATGTCAGCCAATTCCAGATGGCCCTTTGATTGTTTGGGGACTCCTTTGATATGAAGGGTGACAAATCAGCACATTTTGCCAGTAAAGTTGATCAGATTTGTTCTCTTCTGGGCAGAGCCTAGAGTGTTGACTAGGATATCATGTTGCCATTTTATTTGGGATTACTTTGGCTTGCAACTTCTGAGGATCTAGAGAAGGTGTTCTCTAGGAAGTCTTCTGCTACCATGTGAGCTGGATCCTTGCCCTCCTGGGTCCTTTGGACAGCTACAGGCAGGATAGTTACCTGATCTGTGAGACTGTTAAAGATTCATTGAAGGTAGAGACATTTCCAGCCACCTTAAAGGAGAATTACTGTTTGTCCATCAGAATTCTTTGTGACTCTGGTGGTATCTCTGAGTTACAAAGCACTGTCCTTGAAGAAACAAGGTCTTCTCAGATTTGTGGTCCTGCTGGAACAATAGGTGGAAGCTGTAGCCAGGAGGGCATTTATCCAGTTTCAGTTGGGACGCTAGCTGTAGCCTATCTGGAACAAGAGGACTTTGCTTTTGTCACCACTACTTGGACTACTGCAAAATACTCTATGTGGGGCTTTCTTTCTTTTCTTTCTTTTGAAGATAATTTGGAAGCTTCAGTTGGTTGAAAGCACAGCAGTTGAAAGCAAAGCTTTAAATTTCTGCTATGGGCCCTGTATTAGCTTCTGTATACTTCTGGATGCAATTGAAAGTACTACTGTAGTCTTTACCTATAAATCACTTTATGATTTCAGTAATGCAGTTGCCTATTAGAATCACCCAACCAATATGATCTTGTCAGGAACAGCAGCTGCTAATTTCCTACTTTCAGGTGATAAAGGGAGGAGCAAAACTTGGGGCAGCAGTGGAGCCCTCTGGAATGGCCTCCCACTAGAGATGGTTAGCTCTTACTTAAACTCTATTCTGACAGAGCTAAAACTGGAGTTCTTCCAAAGCTCCATTGTGAGCTAGTATTTCAGTTTATTCTAAACGTTTGTAAATGGTTTTTGTTTTTAATGCCAAATACATGTGTTTTCATTGTTCTTGTACTTCTATAAACAGCTGAGAGTACTGTGAGATTATGGTGAGATATAAAAAAAATTTCATCAGGATATTGATTAATTAATGAATAAACCAACACTTGTGAAATGTAAAAAAGCATATTTATTTTCTTTTCTATTCTTTTTATAGTCTAACACATCCGCTTTCTGCATTCTGATATTCTCTAGCTAATTGGAATTCAACTTCTGATATTCTTGTTAGTTCAGCTATTCCTCATACTGGGTAGAAATGATGGAATTTGATCCAATTTACCTAGCGGATATCAAATTGGGGAAATTATTCATTTTATTTATGTTTACAACGTTGTCTTTCTGTCCATAAGACCTTGTATTATTATCTTGCTTGATATCTATAATCAATAACAGAGAAAAATTATGAAATTTTCTATAGTAATCTCTGTCACTCAAAATATCCTAAGTTATTATATTAAAAATAACATGTCATTCTGGCATACCAGAGGATGTATGGATGACACCCTTCCTGATTATTTTCAAACGTCCATAATGACCTGGATGTTTCTGTGTGCTACTAATGCCCATTGACACTGTCAAACATTTTATGCAACTATTTTAGTTAAGCATATTTTTAAAGTAGGCTTTCTTTTAACTCAATAGGTATAACACACACTTTTGTAACAGATTAAAAGGAATACATCTGAGAGATCACATACAAAATATTTTTCAAGATTTTAACAAAGATGGAGACTTACCCCTGAGAATCAAGTTCTTTTGTGAATGATTGAGTATTGGGGACAATCAATAGAAGAAGGTGGAGTTACCAGATCTGGACTGCAAAATCTAGATGACCAGGTGGCAACAAAGCTTTATTTTACTGTAATCTGGCAGTAATCCTGATATTGCAGCCCAGAATTAGTGTTCCACAAGAAGATAATGGAGTTCACATCATGTAGGCTATATCTCAAATGGTATAAACCCTTTCTTTATGGGTTCCATCCATATTTTCTCTTGCATACCTGGTTTATTTAAATTTAACTGCTGCCCAATTCAAAATGACATTGCTTTCACAAAAAAAAAATGCAGAACAGTAAAACCTATTTAGTTGGCAGCTATAAAAATTCAAGGGGTTTTCCTTCACTTCAGGAGTTTCCTCTTCCATTAATAGATGGCCACCAACTGTTCTAATTTACTCCCCCACAGTAAAACAGGAACTTTCTCTCTGTTTATGGTTTAATGTCAGGTTGAATTTATGTCATTTATATGCCATATAGTATATACATTATATAGTATATGTGGCACTGAGGGAGTGCTTACCAGAACTATCCATGAGCAATTCAATTCAGCATATAAGAAGTAAATAAAACCCATATAAAACCAGGAGATCAAATTATTTAACCACAAAATATATGTTAACATCAATAAAAAGACCCTGTTCGAGAATAAATCCTTTCATTCTTCTCTCACAACAAAATATTAAACTCTAAATCAAGTAAATCCTTCTCTTTACATAATCATCTACCACCAACTAATTTCAGCAACTAACTTCTTATAGCCAAGTGCCAATTATCAAATATCTCTCCTCAGAATTTTCCCTCTTCCTTTCTTAGCAAGGAGAGACAGAATTTTGTTGGGAGCAGTCATACATCAATAGGCAACAAAAATTATTCTTTAAATGTGTGTACAAATGATATGTATGATAGATTACTGGATATGGATAAGTTTTTATTGACGAGAGTTAGAGAAACCTATCACAGATCTCATTGGGTCCATAAATTCTCAGCTTCTGAGACAGATTCCAGGATTAGGCAAAATGGAAGATGCGAACTCCACTTTTACATTCAAGATGAACAAATTAGTTTAAGCATCGTTAGGCATGCTCCCATCTCAAACTCTCCAGTTCTTAGTGAACAACATCCATAAAATCCTGCCTGAACAAATACATTAACCAGTACTTACTGCCAGAATGAGAGTCTGCATGGGTGGTTTCTTTCCCAAGACTAAAAGAAATAGCAAAATGCATCATCTTAAGGCAGGGATCATACTCTTTTTGTAGGTAGAAACTGCATAATAATTACGATTTTTAGGCTCCAAGGGTGATTAGAAAGTTGTCTGTGGTGTATGTGTGTTTATATGTAGTGCATATTTGTAAAGGAAAAAATTAAAGAACAAACAATTTGTGCCAAATCTGAGCAGTATGATCCTGAGCAATATGATCCATAATTCCATATGGAGGATACATAATAGGACTGAAAAGGTCACCTGCATTTCTCAGACCATTCCTCACCACTATCTTAATGCTTAGATAACCTGTTGTTGAAGCAACCACTGCAAGTACTTCATAATTATTCTATGTTCTGTAGAATTTGCTTTCACTGACCTGATAAATTTTTATAAGTCAATTCAAGAACAGTAGCTATAACCTTAATTGTTTCACAGTCTTAATTCTGAACTGGAGAGAGGAGGAAGAAGAAACTTTGTTTCCAGCAAATTTTCTTCATGTGGCATTTTTCTGTTTAAGGTTTTACTTATAATATAGACATACAGTGATGCCTCACAAGACGAGTAACTCGCAGGGCGAGAAATTTGCAGGACGAGCAAAAAATTTAATCAAAAAATATTCTGCTAGACGAGCCGCGACTCACGACACGAGGAAACTTTGTGCCAAACCTTGCGCGTCATCAGTAAGCGCGCTCTGTATTTCCCATTCAGGCAACTCCGCATG
>JANHZU010001499.1:109308-120815 GCA_032468055.1 Acrochordus granulatus | reverse complement strand
CGCTTTACGAGAATTTCGCGCTAAGAGCGTTCTTCCGGAACGGATTAATCTCGTCTTGTGAGGCACCACTGTATTGGCAAGTGTGTGAATAAAACAGAGAGTAAGTATACATTTGAGAAGATGATTTCTTTTACCAAGTCAAAGCATCAAGACAAAAGTACTAGATATTGTTGGTATTGGTGAAGTACAATAAACTTTAAGTCATGCTTATTTGTGGTTTTGCTATAAATATAATAATATTACAACTTTGTATAGATGATCAGAATACTCAGATATATTTTTTAACACGTGTTTATCAGCAGTACTGGCCACTGGGTATGTTTAATGACTGCTGTTTTATCTAAGGGGTAAATTTGGAATTTATTAGGTGAGCAACAGAAGATACTGTAAGTTCTGACTTTGGATATAAAACTAAGTTACCAGTTTAAAAGTAAAGCTTTCCCATTGCAAAATAAGAAATTCCATTGCAAAATGTATCCAAAGATGTTCCATAGACCATTAGATATTTCATATGCTATAGTAAAACACTTTTGAAAAGTTCATTCAAATAGCATTTGTTAGTACTGCGTCAAAATAATGCCTGAACTGTGCTTGTAAAGCACAGATCAAGCATTATACAGGTAGAACTTCTCCAGAAACCAAGTGTCTGATCTCTCCACTAATCTAAGCGAAAATGGCCATGTAAGGCATTAACCAATAATCAGAGCAGAAAAGGCATGTCCACAATAGCTTCACTTGGCTAACAGGAACTTAGCAGATGCCTAACATTGACAGTTGGTTGACTGGTCAGCACCTGCCTGTCTATTTAGATCTGGAAGTCCCATAGGATGTATTCTCCATGACCTGTGAAATCTCCCATCTGGTCTCGGGAGGGTCCAGCCCATATATTATGCATATATTCCTGTACACAATGCCAGCTACTTTGTTGTGCCATTCAGTGTATGCTATTCTTGCCTGCATCTTAAACTCCACCACTATGTATTGGACTGACTGAGGCTTCTCTGCATAGTCTGCACCTTGAGTCCTGAATAGTGTAATAGATGCTTGTTTCTATGGATCTGGTACTGAGTGCCTGTTCTTGTGTTGCTACGATCAATGCCTCAATGCTGTCTTTTAGTCCAATCCTTTGGACTACTGGTAGGATTTCCCAGTATGTGCCACCTTAGCTATCTGTTGACAGTACATCCCATGCAGAGTCTTGTCTTGCCATGGAACTTCTTCTGCTTCCTCCCATGTCTGCTGCTGATTCAGGCATTCTCTCAGTAGCTTATCTTTGAGTGCTATCTTACTGAGGTACTCCTGGATGTTCTGGGTTTCATCTAGGAAAGTAGCTTTGATACTCAACAGACCTCACCTGCCCTCTTTCTGGCTGGTGTGCAGACTCTAGGTGTTGGACTTGAGGTGGAAATTTCTGTACATTGTGAGAAGCTTCTGGGTCTTCACTTCAGCATCTTCCATGTCCTGCTTTAGCCAGCTTGCTATACCAAAAGGGTATCTGATGACTGGCAGGGATATTGTTCTTCCCACTGAACTGGCTCTTCCTTTAGACCTGACTTATTCTTTAGTGATACCTGATGTTGCTTTCTTCCTTGCCTCTTCATCATGGTTCCCGTGTGACTTGGGATACCAAGATACTTGGAACTGATTTGTATGTCTGCTATGTAGCCCACTGGTAGTTCCACCTCATCAGTTGTAACTACCATGCCAATCTTGACTACTATCTGGTCACACTTCTGCAATCAAATGACATCCCAATGTCCTCTCTGTATATGTGTGTCAGTGGATGAGCAAGTTCACTCTTAGCATACAACTTAATGCATCATTTAGAGGAGATGGCTGATGGAAGTTCTACTTTTGAACTTGTAATCATATTCAGTTCTTGTGATTATCTGGCTGAGCAGGTCCAATCCTATGCATAACAGCAGTGCGACAGTGTATCACCTTGGTATGTACCACACTTGATGGCCACTTGTGTGATCTGTCTTGAGTTGTCTTCCAGTGTTATCTTACAAAGTTCCATTGAATTCTTGTGGAAGATCTTTAGTGTCCTGTTGATTTTGTATTCATCCATGTGGGTGGCACTGAGTAGTAGGCTTTCCTGTAGTCAATCCAGATTGTGCTCAGATTGGTCTGTCTAGACCTTGAGTCTTGAGCGACTGGTATCTATGAGCAACTAGAGTTTTGAGCCTCTGGTGTACTCCAATTATCTTTTGAGCTGTGCTTATATACTGGCCAATGTAGTCCCTGTAGCTTGCTAGCTATGATACCTGACATAGATACATAAAATCAGCCCAATACACATCCTAAGAAGAGGCTGATGAACCATGTTTCTTTCAAATTCAATTTTTAATAATATTTTTTACCAACTTACTTATTGATAGAATCAAAATTAGGTCAACTGGCCTGTAATTATCTTTCAATCCTTTTTGAAAAACACATCTTCTATCAACTGTATACTATGATAAGATTCAGAAATATATTTTACTGATAAAACTTTAAGTCAGGAAATAAGGAAACACAGTTTGGATACCCACCTGGACTTTCTGGCATGCTGATTTTTAATTAGTCTATCATTTTACAAGTTTATTTTTTATCTTTTATCATTTTTTTTACTCCAATTTGAAATCACATTTTTAAATCAAAACACAGGAATGTTAGAGAAGTGCTTATTAGCTCAGACTGGCTATTCAAAAAAATTAAAAAACATCTTTTCATAAATATAAATAATCATTTCTACAGTCCTGTAACTAAGACAGCATGCATTTACACAAGTCTATTTGCAGTCATTAGGCACCAACTAATTATGTTCTACATATCAGCCTATCTCAGCACTTGCACAGATTTTATTTTAGAGCATATAGGCCGGTCTAATTAGTGGAAAGAAAATTGTGAGATATACATGAAAAACAATATTTTTTCATCCAGGAAAAAAAACATTCCATTTTTGCTTCACATTTTAGGCCAACACACATCTCCATGCAAAATACATTACATAAATATATTGCCCATGACAGCATTCAGAAAAATGGCAGTGAAAATAATTTCATTTTGATCCTCTTCCTCCTTTCTTTCAATCATCATTTTTAATCAGCTATAGACTATGAGTTGCACCTTCTAATTTTGTGAATGACCTCTACACTAAGAAAGAAACAAAACCTATAATGGCAAATGCACACTATCCTGAAAGATCAAGATGTCTTTGTTGTAATGTCTGGATTTTTTTGAAGTGTCCCTGGTTAGTTCCAAAAGTTTAAGATTTGATCTCTGTCAGTGGAGAAATCATTTATTCCTCAGTACTCATCAGCATTCTAATATTTGGTACATAAAGCTAGCCAAGTATATCTGATGAATATTAATGGTTGCAGCTCATTGTCAGATTTAAGCATAATGATAACTATTATATTTGCCAGAAAGACAAGGGTATTTTGCAAATAAAAAAGGCATTACAAAGTGCATCACCATCAATGTATCCCCCTTCCAAAAAAATCAAATACCTTTTTCAAGATAATGCTTTTTATTTTTCAGTATATATTAAATGAAATCACCCCCTCACCCTTTATACTCTTTTTGGATAGATCTATTACAATTGTATTATTTGTTCATTTCAACCTATTATTTTATACTGATTATTTTTATTTGTTCACTTCTTTACTACATGATTTTGCAAGAACCACCTGATAACTGTGTCAAAAATAAAGACATGAATAAATAGTGAAATTGAAGAAAGAAAAAGATCTCACCTCTTGTGAGGTTTCGGTTGATAGTCTCCTGAGACATACTGTGCAGACGTTTCATGTAATCTTCACTGTACCAGACCCTCAGTCTCTCCCCTGGCCGGATGTCCCGACAAGTCCGAAAATAAATCCTCTCACTGTGCTGGAATGCCATTAGGTTCTGCTCTCTCTCCTCTCGAGATATGGCCACATACCTAAGGACAAGGATGAGGCAGGTTTTGACTTATAAACAGGCTTAATAGAACTTTAAACCACATTTATAGCAGGGGTGACCTTCAAAGAGAGCCACAGAAACAGAAACACTGGATGGCATGAACAATGACATGTGAAGAAATAAAGCTATAAGGAAATAACAGGCACCCCTAAGAAATATTAAGTAACTTATTGAGACTGATATAGGCCTATTGTTCTATTTCATGAAAGGTCCTAATTGCTAAACACTACTAATTTCCAAGTTTCTCTGTCTATTATACTGAATTAAAGACTGTTAAAATAAAAGTACGTTTCAGGTTTTATAAGAGAATCCTGGTTCAGATTTAACTATAATTATGGTTGTTGCAAACTCAGTTTTACATCTATGTTGTAGAACCAGCAAGTTGGAATTAGAAGAACCACAGTTGTACAGTACTCTATGAAAATGAGAATACTCCATTTTAACAGCAAAAAGAGAATCAATCTATATCAATAACATGATTTTTCATATTCCATACTAGTTCCCTACAGGCAAATATTCTCCTAATATCTGCATCAAACTCATAATAGAATTTATTTTCTAACTCAATGCAGTGTCAAAAATATGCAATTAAATGGTATTGATTCCCAATCAAAAAGAACAATATGCATACTACAGAAAGATTTGCACAGCTGGGCTGCACTAAATCATCCAATACAAATCTTTTTTCCACTTGAGTACAACTGATTTATTATAATCATGTATCTTATACACAGCCTGTCCTGACACATTTCAGTAAGAGGCCTGATTTCCTCTCTATTTTTTATTGATAAAGAAATATATACACCAAGTCAACAATACTAGTGACCATAGAAGCAGTAATAATTAAGTTCCATAGTAGGGTCTTTCCTAACATAGAGACACTACAAAATAAGACAGAGTAACTCCTAATTCAGTTTAATAATCATAGATTGCATGTCCAGAATGAAAACAGACACATGAAGATGGTTACTCTAGCTAGGTAACAATTAGTATTGTCTTTTTTTTTCAAATGATCTGAATTTTTGTGTCTTTTTACCATTAAAAAAAGAATCCCTACACATGTTTGCCGATGCTCAGGAATGTCTTCAAGAAGCAAACTATTCCTTCATCCAAGTACTTTGTGCTTCCTTTTACTTTGCTACCACCTTATTGAAAATGGTCAAAAATTGTTAGACAATAAAATTATAGTATGTTATACTTTATAGTTTGAACTACATATTCTACAGTACTTCTGTTTTTAAAAGAAGCTTCATTAATTCTTCCTTTACCCAGAATGGTACTGTATTGGACTTACCATGTGGTATCCTTCTGGTCATCAACAATGGACCTACTGAGTTTACATCTCTACAAATGAGAAGGCATGGTCCTGAAAGAACTTCCTTCCACTGTTCTGGAACAATGTCCTTCAATCACAGGAACTGACCTCACTTACTTTTATTACCAGGTGCCAAAATACTTTTAGACAAAAACATTTCTGTTCTGGCCAGCGTGCTTCTAGAATTTTCTCCCAAATGGTTTTGGGAGAAAAACAATATGACAAGATGGGCAACATACAAATTAATTAAATAAGTTCCAATATTGAAATGCTTCATTTTAGCTATTCCTATTTATACTTGCAATCAACAAACTGAAACCTTAGAGTAGAAACAACAAAAAGATACATAAAAATGAGAGCCAGTTTGGTCTAATGGTTAAGACTAGACTAGAAACCAGGAGATTTTGAGTTGTAGTCCCACCTTAGTAACAAAAGCCATCTGGGTGACTTTGGGCTAGTCTCTCTCTCTCAGCCCAATTCACCTCACAGGATTGCTATTGTGGGGAAAATAGGAGGAGGAAGTTCACTACCTTGGGTTGGTTATAAAATAAAAAAGGCAGGATACAAATAAATATATAAAAATTAAAAAATAAAGAGATCAATAATAACCTAAATATCAGGAATATACCTCATGGGAAATTCAAATATTAATCTCTTGAGTGCTGGAATGATAGAACTCACAAAATGTATGCGCTATAGGATGGGCTGGGTAATCTAAAAACACTTTTTTGCAGAGTTATATGATAAAAGGCAGATTAAAATAGGAGGGTTAGTCCAAGCAGCTGAGCTATGGTATTGTATATGTCAGAGGCAACTCTGCTTCAAAGGCTTCTCTCAGAATTGAACAATAATGATCCTTTGGAAAATATATTTGCCTTTTGTTACTACCTTCCTCCTAGTATTATGGAGTTATGATGAGAGGATAGTGAAGAGAATAATACTGTATTCTTAAAGGTGAAGAAATCTTCTCTTCCCTGGTGAGTAGTCTGCCATTTTTTTCTAGGGAGTATGTGCCACAAATAATCCTGCTGCCTAATTTGTTGGCTAGGATTTGTCTTAGAAGATATAGCAAATCCCCTTACATATGACCATGATTCATGGAAATAGGACAGTAGTGATTTGTGGGTCCTTCTTGTCTTGAACAGAAAGAGCATGATTAAGGACAAACGAGCCTTGTATGCATCGCCCTTATTTACATTCCCATGTTTAGAACAATTCTTCATTGCTGATGTAATTCCAAGGTGGAAGGAAGAATGTTCTAGAAGCCAAGCTCCTACTTTCCAGACTGGAAAATTATGTCTGGATCTTTTCAAAGGCTGCTCATATTGTGACTTAGAAAAACATCACTAGTTTTTTTTTACATCTTTCTGCATCTTATTTCTTGGTGAATGGCCATGAAGCATGTATGGCAGATGACAACTGGAGCATCTTGCAGTGGAGAAGTGGTATAATTGATATTCCTCAATTTTTCTGATTCTCAGTAAATCAAAAGTTGATCAATCCTTCCTTCCTTCCTTCCTTCCTTCCTTCCTTCCTTCCTTCCTTCCTTCCTTCCTTCCTTCCTTCCTCAGATCCAGAAGAGAAGGGAGCAGACAGGAATCAATTTGTATTCTTCAAAAAGCAGAGCTAAACCAGTGCAGCTAGGTTAAGAGCAAGGTCCACTCCTTAGTTTCTTTCCTGGCCAGATGTTGGGGTGGGTGAGAGCATGTCCAGGAAAACTTCCCTCCTTAGAAATTTTGTTTGTTCTACCTCTGACTACTTTTTCTATTGTTATAATAGAAAGAATAGACAAGAAAGTTTCCCTGAAAAGCAGAACAAAAGAATTGGTTTAATACAAAGATTCTCTAAGAAGAAAGTTTCATTTTCCAAATTAGTTTGAAAGCATCAAACAAACAATTAGTTCTCCAAAGCTATTTCACAAATTCTAAACTGGGCAATTCTATTCATCCTTAAATTCTATATATCCTTTTCCAGATCTCCTGGTAAGACAATAGTGGACAATATTCTGCCGGCACTGAATAGCCTATAGTAATTTATTTGAAGCTATTCACTCTATATCATGTGTGTGTATGTGCATGCATACAAGTAAATGGATGTTCATATTACTCTGCAAACCATTTCAAAAATTGGGGAGAAATCAACAGCCTATAATATAAAACAAGGACTTTGCATTATAATCTACCACAGATAGAAGGTGCTAAGTTGGAAAATTAAAGAGGTAATTGTATTGATATCACTAGGCAGCTAGTGGATATTTTAAGACTTATTTTAAAATCACAGTGAAATAGGCATTTTCGTGTTCTTTGCACATAAAATACACTTTAAATATATGCAGAAACTTTCATACTATGAATATTTCAAGCCAAACCCATTGTCTAATTGTTGATGGGCAAACAATTCTAGATCTTAAATGTCAATAAATTACAGCAAAAGAGACATGTTGCAAGATATGTATTAGTCACAGGTATTACAGGTAAGAGATATATGAAACTATTATGTGCTTTATATGGAATAAAACATGAAAGAATTTGAGCACAACTTCAGAATCACATAAAAGAGCATCCCACAAAATAATCTGAGTTTTAAATATTATATCTTTATTGTTAACAAAAATAATCATAAATTCTCATCAGAAATATTAGAGCAAGCACAGAAATATAGTCAAATAGGGGTACTTTAAACATGCCAAGTTTCACCATGCACATACAAGAAAGCATCCTTTGTGGGATTATAAAAGAAAGCATTTCACAGAGCAGAGAATGCCTCCTTTTTCCTAATACCTCAACAAAATGGTATGCCATTAAGACATATTGCTAGCACAGGTAAACTAATATAGATCAAAACAGAAGAGTCATATTTCTCATATATCTGGTTTTTGGCTTCTTATCCTATTAGACACCAGGGACCACACTTACCCTAAACTATCCTTACCTCATTGTGAGTATCTTACTTGGAAATCCTGATTGTTATAGTTCAGAGGATATAAATTGGGAAAGATTACCCTGGAACCACTAGGAAAGTTAGTTGTAGGTGGTAATGGTAACTGGTTTGTGTGGGGCTTGCTTCTCAGCAGCACTTGTCCAAGGTGGGTTCCTCTGAAAGCTAATTGCTCAGTTGTATGAGAATCATTTCATAAACATTTGAGATAGTAAAACAAAGCAAACTGAGTCATTCAGATGGACTGAACATGATTTAATAGATTCAATTTATATTGTACTATTAATGTACAATACAGTTGTACAGTTAATACACAACAAAATATAGGTGACCCTGCTACAAGAAACTGATAACCTAAATGGTTTTCCAGGAAACAACACTCAGCACAGAATTATCTGAATATTAGACTTCCACACTCACTTTATTATTTCATTGTCTGATTCAATAGCCTTTCAGACTCAAATGCTTGAGTCTGTTAATTCATGGAAAAGCAGGCCCTGTGTTGACACACATAGATATTCTTCTCTGTCAATGGGCACTGTCACTATGAATAGACTATTTCTCCTAAGAAAAAATGCCATGTGAAGAATAATTCACTGCAGCTGTATCTTAAAGAGGAATGTTCTTCGTATTTGACAATTGTAATTAGGAAGACACAATACACGCAGGAGACAAGAAGTAAATATGCAGAAAGTATAGTATAGTACATTATGCATTTTTAGCATACAACGTATAAGCCAATTTATTTCTGGATTAAAACATTTCCTTCCAGAACCAGAACTGAAATTTATCATACTTGGCTCAGCTACATTTTCTTTCTACCAGAGTTAGCTTGTAACTTTCAGGTACCATGTGATACTTTATACTTTAATTTGACTTTCATCATGTTCAAACTGACATGAGGAAATACAAAGTAGTAAATCTATGTTAAAATATGGAGGCTAACATAGTGCATTATCTTTGCTGTGAGTCTGTAACCTATGTTATATAAATAACAGTCCCAATGATGTCAGGAAAATTACATTGGTATGACAGAACTAATATTTGAGCATGCTTCAATTACTTGCTTTAAATGTCATTCCCCATCTAACACAGGCAAGTTTTTAATATATTATGGTACAAATTGGAAAAGCAATAAAATATATTACACTGATGGTATCTTGAAGATCTGCCAACAAAGTCAGCAGGCTGGGCAACAGTGGCTCTCATTTAAGACATATTTCTTACAAGCTAATCATTTCAGAGCAACTTATTTGTACTTCTCCACTTGTTTTTATATTGTGAGGTATGGTACGATGCTTGCAATCTTATGCAATTCAGTCATTACTACTTAAAATTGCTTTTGTCACTTTTAACATGAAATTAATGATGAAAAACAATATTGTGTGACTATTTACAGGCTTTGGAAATAGAGAAATACTGCCCTCCATTGCTGCAGTTTCCTCCTTTTGATTTATCTATTCTGATTTAACATCCCAAATGTCAGTGGTTAATAACCAAGCCAAAAAATAGGCATGGAACTGTTACATGAGATCAAAAGGTTATCTAGTCTAATAATCTGTTCAAGTTGCAAAAAAAAAAAAAAACCCTAACAATGCACAGTGAGCTTCAGTTCTCCTATGACTGGGAACTGCACATGACTTTCTGTCCTGCTTTGGGGGCAAGGTTTATGACACAAATCACTAGACTGATATAAAGACCAACTCTTCTAGGACTTTCAGGGAGGAAGAAGTTGGGAAGATAGATAAGTTTAAAATTAGTGCTTTAAACTTTGCACTAATAAACTATTTATTTTGCCCACTAAACCATTCCAAACGGAAAATTATTTGGGGGGAACAGGATTAAGAGATGCAAAGGATGCTTTATGCGTATACAAGATTTAAAACTCTTTATTTTTAAACCCCTGAAAACTTTCTTCCTTCAAATGCTCCTAGACACAGAAAAGATCCAAAAGTTTCAGACCCAACTATGAAGGCTATAAATGGGGCTGCCTGTTCCAATCTTAGATCCTTTTTGATATCTACATTGTGCCACATGCAACAGTAGAACAAAGACAAAGAAAAAAAATAGAAAAAAAATTTCCATGGACCATAATAATATATTCACCTAAATCTAAATATCATGTTACCAAAACAATGTTTCCTGAGCAGAAAAAGGTTGTCAAAATCAAATCTATATGAACCTTGGCTTTGTAGATCATAGTTCTTTATGACTCTTATACTATGTCTTTTTATTCAAGAGGTTACATAACCTCGATTGCACTGTTTTATAAGAAGGTACTGGCGTAATGCAGTCCATGGGGTCGCAAAGAGTTGGACATGACTGTGCGACTGAACAGTTGTACTGTACTGTTTCCAAGTACATCAAGCAATTTTAGTTCCAACTAGGAAGTTGAAAGCTTATAACATAAGTTGCTATAATTTATATTACTCTTAAGAGAAAATTTTCATGAACTTTCCCCTGTGTTTATGCTAAGAAAAACTTGCTGAACCAACATCAGCTGCTCTTTTTAATATAATATTTAGGAAAGCTAGAAATAGTATTTTCTCTTCCGTGACCTAGTATTCCGAGTAATAGGAGTCTTTTGGGGCTGATTTTGGCTAGTGCCTGCTTTTGTTTCAATGGGACCCTTCGATCCAATTCTCTGCAGGCCAATTTCCTGGCTAGCATGAGAGAGCTGACTCTTGTTCAAAGTCTGAAGCTCATCTTTGATTTTAATTAAAGTCTGGCACATTTGGGTGATTTGTCCACTCAGGTCAGACATCCTCTGGCTAATTGCATGCATGTTGTTTGCCACATCTCTATGGATTGTCACCAGCTCTTGACAGAATTGTCTGAATAGTTCAGTCTGTTGAATGTGGGAATCAAAGAACTGATGGTCAAAGCCAGAAATAGGTGGATTTTGTACAAGAGCTTGAGGGGGCCTAGTGGAAGACTCAGGACAAGAGTTTGAATGCATGATTTCTTCCCTTTGGCTTAGAATATTTGAATGATCTGATAAAGATGATGAAGTTTCTTCAGAACCCCTCTGTGATGAAAAGTGATGCTGCTGTGAGGGGCCTGCCACTTCTCCTTCATCAGCTTGAAACAGAAACAGGAAAAAAAGAGAAGACACCAAATTATTTGCACGAAGGCTTTCCATTGATAAGCTTTACTTCAAGAAGTTCAGAAGAAGCCAAAATTTAAATCAGGTATTCAGTGAAAACTAAGAGATGCTTCTATACTATTGAGAAAACTAGCCCTGAGTGAATATTCACCAGAAAAAAAGATGAAAAGGTGAAAAGTTAGCAGAAAAAAAATGTAGCTT
>JANHZU010001499.1:95487-109298 GCA_032468055.1 Acrochordus granulatus | reverse complement strand
ATTTCAATAATTTCTTATGTAACACAAAATCTGTTTTAAAACACATACAGGAACCTATTTGATTGAACAGATATTCGAGCAGAGCACCTGATTTCGCTGAGTCAGGTTACAAAAGCTAAAACGAAAAATGTTCTGTTATGGTGTGCTTTCCTGATATAATTTAATAATGTACCAGTTTGTAGAACACTGTACTAGACTGGAATGTCTTATTAATTTACACAAAACATTTTGTAATCACTAAACTATATAGAAAGCTGGGGTAATGTAGTGTTAAGGCATCAGACTAGAAACTGGCAGACTGTGTGTTCAAGCTACGATTTGGGCATGAAACCAACTGGGTGATCATGGCCACTCTCAACTCTAGGAAGCAAGCAATGGCAAACCATTCTGAATCTTGCCAAGAAGACTGCAGGGATTTGTCTAGGCAGTCGCCAAGAGTCAAGATTGACTCAAATCCACTTGTGCAGACACCTACACACAATAAAATGACACAGAGAAGTCTCTTCCTCATAGTATACATAGAAATAATGCAAGTATTAACTTACTGTTCATAAATTCTACTGTTAAGTTCTAATTATTAATCTAAAGAAATACTGATAATTATATATCAGATGCTCTGAGATTCAGTAAAAGTAGGAGTAACCGTATAGAATCATTTCCTGTCTGTTCTACAATGAGCTTTGTAATGGAGACATTTGCATTCTTGACCAATCTTGGACAACAATCTTAAGTTTGCTAACCAAGCCATAGCCCAGCAGCAGAGTTCAGGCTTTCCAGCTATGAAGTCCCAGATATTGCAGTATTAAGGCAAAAAGAGTCCACTGACTGAGATCTTAGGTTAACTACGAACTGCTGCAGCAGACAGGCCTGAACCAACATTTGAATCAATGGTAACAAGGCAATTCCCTAGTGTACCATAAGCCACTATAGGCATGGAAGAAAAAATAAATCAAACATGGCTATACTATTTGCACATGCACATACACAGCTATTCCTCCTTCCTTTGTAAAGAGGCTTTCCACTATGAATGGAATATTTTGTGTCTTTCTGTTTTCTATCAAATAAGAACAAGTTCGACACTAGTGAATAACTTTCAAAAAAGCCTTCAAAGAGGAACTTAATAAACTTTGTTGAGTCATTCATAGTGGTAGATGTAGTAAACTACTGCCTAATATATACAATTATACCTACAGAATTGTACCTAAGATTGCCATCTGAGATTTAAATGCCAGCTGGTGGGACGTAATTTCTTCCTTCTTTAATCTTATTGCAATGCTATTCTCCTTATACGTAACTTAAGGTTTTCAAATCACAGATCTCAGTTTATTCTCTTGTATCAGGAAGAACTATGAAAGAAAATATTGATAGCACAGCAATCGTTTCTGGAATTTTCATTACATTTGGCCCACTATATCACCTATATCTGAAAGACCAATAAAAATAGTTATATTTATGGTACTTGTCCTGAATACAGGAAGTTCCTGGATTAAGAACATCTATCTTAACAACAACCTCTACATGCAAACAGGCTGCCTATTACTAAATGGTGGACAGCATTCCCTTTCCTTGAGCTGACAAACACTGAAACTGTATGATGCTTTCAGGAACCATTGAAGTTGTGTGTTTTTATTATACACCCTGTTTTCAGTGGTTGCTGAAAGCACTGTGAAGCTTCAGCACTTCATCAGCTCCAAGAAAGATAATACTGTCTGCCATTTTCACTAATAGGCAGTCCCTTTCTAAGTTCTGACTTAAATACAAATTTGAATTAAAGACAGAGTTAGGGAATGGAACTCATTCTTAATCCAGGGACAGTTTGTATCACAAACACCAGTTAAAATATACTCAGTAGCAAAAATCCATTTTGAATATGTATAAGTAAATGTTGATATTCTTGATAGCCGCCGAGAGCCTCCGGGTTTCGGTGGCATATAAATGTAATAAATAAATAATTAATAAATAAATGGGAAGGGAGAATAGCAGATATAGGGATAACAGATATCTGCAAGCTGATTGCATTAACCTGCACAGTATTGGCTCAATATCAGAGAAAGTCATGGAAATAAGAGTAATACCAATATGGACTATATATGTATGATCAACTCATATGGCACTTTTGGTACACTACGTGCCTGCTTTAAACTTCTTCTACATCTATAGAAGAAATGTACAGGCAATGCTTGTTATCTGCAGTAGTTACATTCTATACAACTGCCACAAATACTCAGTTAGTGTATGCTGAAACCACAGCTGGGAACATGCACATTGGGTGATTCAAATGTTTTGCCATTCATATCTACTGCAAGTACTGATTCTGCAGTTACAAATAATTTTTTGCAACTAAGCAAATACACATATATGCAATTCATGAATAACAAGAATGTCTGGTATTTATCTGGATTTTATCAATGATGACAACACGATTCACTCTTTTGATTCCTTCTCTCCCTTATTGCATGGATGCATGTGTTATATACTACATGTAAATTTACAGGTGGGGTAGTATCACATTTTCTATCCTTTATGCTAACCAGAATAATAAAGTTCATAGCCCATATCAATTCATTCAAGATACAGCTTCATGAATCAATAATGAAGAAGGTACCAAAATGGGAAGTATTAAATGACTCAAGAAATATGAACCAGAAAGTTAGCTTCATCTAAACGGGAAGCAAGATCTTTTGTGCAATATATTTCTTTGTCAGAACTAAGCTGTGCAGCAGGGGACACACAAGAGGTAATACTTACAACTGGTTGATGGGCTGTCAACCACATCCAGATCTGTTCTCCGGAAGCAGCGCATCTGGCATGATGAATACAGCGTCGACTTGATGGTTCTCTCATGAGTGGTCAGGACAATGGCCGAAGGCCTCCCCGGGCTGCTGGGACTGGAGATGGACCTCCGCATGAATGCCAGTTTGTCTTTGGTCCTTCTTTTCATGTCATCCCATCTGTGCTTAATATCTTTTACAGACCTGGGGACATGGCTCACTGATGTGATTTTTCTGGCTATAACTTCCCAGATCTTGTCCCTGTCTGCATGGGATAGACGTATTGTCTCCCTTCCAAACAGCCTGGCTTCGTTCCGAGTCACTTCAGTGACCAGAATATCCAGTTCTTCCCTGGAGAATTTGGGCTTCCTCTTTCGTTCAGTTATGTTCCTTGGATTCAATATCCCACAAAGCATAAATGGTAAAAGGAAATCAATGTAATGTATCCACATTACTAAAAACAAGAAACATGACCCACTGAATATTAATTTCCAGCTTGATAAGCTTTCCCTCAATATAATGCCTTCTACTCTTCTACAAGTATAGAAACTAGAAGACGCTTTGTAAAATAGCAGTCCTCTAATTTGGTGGGGAACAAAGATTCACATGCAGCTTGTACCACATTTTGTGTAATTTTTGCACTTAAATAAACAGGTATTTGGAGGCTCTGTTCATTCTTGGAGGAATTTAGTCATCTTTGGCAAGAAACAAAACAAACAAATACCAAATACTCTGATACAAAACACAATGCTATGGATTTAAAATTATATTTACTGATTCATGCAAAAATTGGCACCAAAGATATTCACCATGGGCAATAACTCAAGATATATAATGGATAAAATATATAACACCAAATAAATAAATCAAATCAGCAAGGTGTGCTAGATTTTCCATACTGAGATTTTCCAAGATTAGCAACTGATAACTTGATTAAATGATAATTGCTTCTTTTATGAAAAGAATATTATTTCTGTTAAATAGCGCAATTAAAGCTCATCTGATATTGCAAACAGATTTTAACAGACAAAAGAGATATGAGATGCTAAGAAGAACCATAGCTACCTTCAACATTTGCAGATTTGCTTGGGACAAAGGGAGAAAATCTGATAACTTTGTGATGTTACCCGCAAGAAGTACTCACACAACTATTTTTCACAGTGTTTTGTAATCTGATATAAATTACATACAAATTTTATTTTATATGTTACGACTGCCATTTCATACTGGACAAATTTTCTGTAACTCACAAATACATAAAATTTGTTAAAAAGTCTTTCTGACCCAATTACAATGTTTATCACATTTTATGGCAAATACTTAGCAAGAACAGATCCTTTCCACTTTTATGAAAATGCAATCTTGCATAGTTCAAAAATGTGACAGGTAAGAATGTTTTAATAATATATAACCATTCCCCACAAATAAGTAGATGAAGTAGCACAAAATACACTTATTCTATGATAAATGCAGATGGTTTAAATTATACCATCAGCAGGAAATTTGACTAAAACTGAAAGTGCCAAAAGGTAGGGCTCTTCAATTTTACTATAATATTTGCAGTACTTGGAGTACCTAACATCCTAAGAGATTGTGAAGCTCAAAACATACATCCAGTCATACCTTTTCTACTTAATCTCTCCTTTTAAATACTTTGACCACTCTGAGGAAGCATAAGCCATAAAATAATATGTTTTAATATAACCAATTTCACATCCAGGCAATATTTTAAAAACAGTACCCTTCTAAATGTATGTTTCTGTAAAAATCTTTAATTGGGCCTGGTTATGGTATTCCAATGAGAGAAGGTAATCCACATTTCCTTTTATTAGTAACATATTTCCCTAACATTGCAGTTTAAAAAAATCATTCTTCCCCTATCATAGCATCTATTTTTTTATAAAGCGACACAAACATTTTTAGAAAAAAAGAAGTGCTGAACCAGCCCTATTGTAACTTGAAAATATTTGAAAGAAAATAGAGAAGTAGCAAATTAAGAAGATATGTAAAACTCTTTTCCATTCTACTGCAAATTTCAATTAATATTATATTCACAAATGACTGCATGGTGTTACAGAACTTGACATACTTTTCAAGACTTGAGAGAGTAACCAACAAACCGGTCCACCATTTCTACAATGTTCTGAAGGAGCCAGGCTATTCAACTGGACATATTTTGTCATTGTGGAAAGTTATTAAAAATGGTCATTAAGTCAATGAGTATTCATTATTATTAGTGGCTGTAGAACACTGATTTTATGTGAAAACAGAAAAAAATAGAGAAGTGGAAACTGGTATAAAAAATGCTGGATTACAGTATAGTGTATATCCAGATGATTGGAACATACAATAACAGTTACTTACAAGTCTTACAAGTAAATAATACCAATATACTGCACATATAAATATACATATTTGCCTTCATCTTTTCTGCAAATATGTGAACAATTTAAAATCATCTTGACATGATTATTTTGTAATATTCTCAAAGAAACTATCTAAATAAATAATTTCTAAACTCATTCATCTATGGAGCAATTAAGGTCACATTTCTAAACATTATACAAATAAAATTAAAAGCACTTGTACTACAGACTTTTTTTAAATTGACAAATACTTTTGATTGGTTAATTTCTTCTATCTTCTACCTTTACTGTTATTATATTTGCACTCCTGTTATATGCAGGCATGTTTACTCAGAATAAATCACATTAAGTTCAATGTGATGTCCTTCCAAGTAAATTTAAAATAATATTGCAAATTTCCATTTAGAAGGCAATGTTTTGACTGGTATAAAAATAACCAATGTTATCTGATATTTGGTACTAGTAAGCCATCTCATCTGTTACAATATATCTTCAAGGAATGAATCAATATATTTATGGTATATATCTTCCTAGCAGGGGCAGCCAGAAGGTACAAATCAAATTCTACCCCCCCCCCGCAATATAGGTACCATAATTTTCATCTGTATCATTGTTAAATTATTTTAAAAGTCACTGTTCTTAAGACAGTATGTTCAAAGTGTTTTGTATTTTGCTATGACCCATGACCATTTGAAATGATCTATAGAACAAATGAACACACAGATCCAAACACAACAATTAGGCATTTATCGAGACTGATTTAGGGGATAAAACAAAAGCAGCACATTACTGACAAATTTCTTCTATTGTTCTGAAATAATTTATATAAAGTAGTAATAGATGGCAGTTTTCGTAAAACTTTGAGAGATAATAGGAGAGTTATCTAACTGGAATTTTTGAATATGTCTTATTTTGCCAAAATGACATTTATGCTCTACTTGTCCTGATGTACCATTAAAACAAAAATAAAATAGCCAACAATCCTCACAAAAAGGGCCAAGCAAGTTTCCTATGACAGAAATTTTCCATTTCTGTTCTGATCTATTATAGCAAATACGTGTTAAAAGTTATTTTAAAATACATAAAAGCTAAACATAAGGAAACTACAGAAATCAGTTCTAAGCTGAATATTTGTAAGAAAATTTATCAATGAAATTAAAAATTAAATCATATTGACAGTCAATTTTTAAAAGTGAAAATGAGGAAGTGTATTTTTTTCTTTATAGATGTAATAAAAGCACAAAGGTAAATTATATATAGAAACAGTTATACTCACCTCATCCAGTTTGATGTAGATTCATCTGTTCCATCTATGGACTTATAGTGGTTGTTCTTATCGACAATCTGAAAAAAAATCCATAAATTTACCACAACGTTAAGACCATGCAGAATAATCATTTTTCATTTTAGAGCAATAAGGTAAAGATTTCCCCTGAGTGGTTGACTCTAGGGGGTGGTGCTCATCTCCATTTCTTAGCCGAAGAGCCAGTGTGTCCAAAGACACTTCCATAGTCATATAACTAGCATGACTATATGCCAAGGCACACGGATGCTGTTACCTTCCCATTGAGGTGGTACCTATTTATCTACTTGCACTTTACATGCTTTTGAACTGATAGGTTGGCAGGAGCTGGGGCAGACAATGGGAGCTCACTCTGTTGTATAGCAGTGCTTGGGCCTAGAACTCAGGCTGCCAACTTTCCAGCTGACAAGCCCAGCATCTTCACCAAAAAAATCCATCTGGAAGACAGCTGCACAAAAGCCTGCAGAACTGTTTTCTTGTATGAAAACCTTGCTCCTGACTTCCAAGTTTTACTTTGTTGTTTTAATTTTAATCTTTGCCTGATGATTAGTTGTAAAGGCAGCTTCTTAATAACCCATGTTCCGTTTACAACTAAACTACAGGCATTTATTTTTAAGCAAAAATGTCCAGATGTTTATCTCATTGATTCCTTAAAAAATCACCCAGCTGAGAACACAGTACTCACCAGCCAAGAGAAAAATCCTGCCGACTTGTCTTGACTTGACAGCTTCCCTTCATATGGTCCAAAGATGCGACCTTTGGGGATAACTTCATTTACACAGCGCACGTCCCGCTCCCCATTTGGCTCTTTGACCACTTCCATGCCAGGAGGGATAGTGAGCACAGCTCGATCAGGGATGCCAATGGGTACTGGAGCATCAGACACAAACATTGGTGGGCCATGATTTGGACATTCATCTACAAAGTACTCCTGACACGACTCACAAACTATAAAAAGAGGAAATAACAAGAATGAGTCTAGCCCTTATAATCTTGATAAGGATACCAGTAATATTTTTGAATACAATTTTAATTTTCAAATCAAACTTGCTGATGTTACAATTTCTATCAAAATTGTAAATAAATTTGCCAAAACATTTAGGAACTCTTTTTATTCCCAGTCATAAATTTACATCTTTCTGAGTTACAGGTTATGCATTCACTAAGGATTTCATCTCACTGCCATAGGAAAACAAATGGTTATTTCCAGAATGAAGGTGTAACTCACAAAATCTTGCCTGAAAGAATTAAATATTATTTAATCCAACCATTCCCAGAAGTAGGGGCAAATAATTATTTATACCTCCTGAATTATGTTGTGTTCTCCTGCATATGTCACCTTAAATCCACAGCCAATATTAAGGAACTGCTGAGAAAATAAGCTGTACCACCCTACTCCCCATGAGTTAAGACAGAAAAATGTGAACTGCAGCTGCTATAGTAGCTCTTTGGCCCAGAGATTATTCCAGATACAACCATCCTTCTTTAATGTTTTTAAAGATAAAAACACATGCAAATTAGTCCTTATAATATTTCATAAGATGTCAATGAATGTCCATGTATGTGAAGTAGCTCTTTCTCATAATTAAGCCTCAGCCAGAATCTATAATTAAGACATTAATACAGTATTCTTTTCATAATTTCTTAAGGTTTTTCAATAGCTCCAAGTCTACATTACTGTTTTTTTTAAATCTTTTATGGAGATGCAAAAAGCATCTTCACCAGTCCGCAACTGAAGAAATTTACTCTGAACCACTCATTATCTCTTGTTCTATAACTTCATAAGGTTGTTAATTTAAAATAAAAAATAACATTCATATGTACACGAAGAGACAGCAATTCTGATAAGATCAGCCCTGTGGGAATCATTACTAAGAATAGTGATACTGATTATAACTATATGAACCAAAACAAGGGTTCAAAGCAATACTACCAAGGAATCAAAGTAATTTCCATGGTATATTCTCTTGAGAACAATACAATTTTGTTTAAATGTGAATCTGGGCATAACCATGAAAACATACATTTAATGCTGAGTTAGAGCCCCTGTTCTTACCCACAGAGGTAAAGATCCCTTACTTCTTTCAGCTTTCAGTAAGGGAATTATATAGATATTTGCTTTAAAATCCTTAGTATGGCAGTTCTCACTACAAAATAGTTACTAAAGTATTAATATTATCCTATAACTGCTTAGAATTCATAGGCACAAAAAGATAGCAAGCAATTAGCATATAGTTAAAATTTCTCAAGTGGAAAACTTTATATATGTTGCCAAAACCATAAATGGAATATTAGACAACTTGGAGATCATAAAGTAAAAAAAAAATGTTTTTTTTTTCTTTCAAGGAAAGTTTTTCACTTATTGCTTTAGGTCTACAGATACAAAATGGGAAAATATTTTGTTTCAAATCCAGGACACAACCACTGTTCTGGAGATTCTGACAAATCATTCCAGGCCAGGCAGAAGTAAATCTAAAATGTGTTGGTTGTTCTAAGCTTTAGATAAAATAAAATCTGAGTGAGTGAGGAAGAAAAATCCAGAGTGTTATCATCCTTTTCCTTCCTTTCTTCCCTCAGCATCTCCCAGCACAGAATATCTCTCAAACTAGCCCATTCTTCCAGCATAATCTCTTCTTCTCTCAGCTACTGCTAATCTTTCAGGGCAATGGATTGCCTCCCTCCAATTTTCTATATCCTTGTTTTTTTCCAATTTCTTCCCTAAAATCACTTCTTCCCAGAATAAAGCAATGTTGTTGCTCTACACATGGATCCAAATAACCCAAATATGTACATTTCATTCTGGGTAAAGACAACCCTAAAATGTCTACTCCATGCATGAACATTTTAAACATCTCTATTGGACCCCATATATAGAGTCAGACTGACAAGCAACCTTCGGGTTGGGTTTTCGTTTTGGTTGCCTTTTGCTTTCTCTATAGACAGCTTGTCTCCCATGCTCAAACCCGCTAAATTGAAATAATTGCTTTCTCACAAGTTTTTTTAATAAATATAATATTTTGCTGCATCCTTGTCATGGTGCTCTTCAGATTTTTTTGAAAAAAAACCTACTATAAGGAGCTAGGATGAAAATATAATAAAAACAAGCTCTACATTACAGTACTTGATTATATCCCTTCTGATAAAAAATAAAATTCGTTCTTTCATGGCAGATCTCTTCTATTCTGGAAATAACCAAGCTGGAGAGCACCAAGGACTCTACGTATTAAAACTTTTTTTTTAAATGTCAATCAGCATTACTTGTAGCAGAAAGTACTTCTCAGTAGAGAATACCATTTTGAGCATTAAAGTACAAATCTGTCAGAGAATGTTTAGGGCAGATGTGATATCTACATATATGACAGATACAGATTGTTGAAAAGTAGTCTTGCTGCGACTCCATTCTGAAAGTTTTGTCCTTTAAATTTTCTTAGGCCTTCCCTGATGTCATGGATTTAAAGCTGTTGAATATGCCTAAAATTGCCTCTGGATACAAGCTATATTATTTAATATTTAAAAATATGGATTTTTTTAACCTGTGGGATTGAAGACTTTTTCGGGTACTGGTATCATGTAAGTTCTCACAATATTGTGGTACCAAATAAATATTTACAAAATAATTAGAAAATAACCATATCTTCCAGGATTATTATTATGAGGATTCTGAATATTTACTTGAAATATTATAAGATTTCAAGTAAGAATATCAACATGTAATGAAGTTTGATAACTTTGGGAGTTTTTTAGCACTTTAAAATTTAATTACAGAAAAAAATAATTGGGGAGTCCTAAGTGGTACAATATGGACAAAATGCTCTACAATCCTACCTTAGCTTTACTAATGCTATGTAGAAAAAAACTGTGATTTCCCTACTGGCTACATTTTCTGTTCTAAAGATTTAATACTAGAATGGTTAGATTACCAATAAGATACTTACACCAGAAATCCACCTGTTGAAAACTTTTGGATATCATCAAATCTTGCTTTCCTTTTAACTTTTTAGGCTCCACATCCACAGATTGAGAATCAACCTTTTGAGAGCTGACAAAACAAGAGACCATATGTGTGTGATATTCTACTATGGAAAATGGTAATATTACCTAGTTTGGTTATAAAATATCTGCAGGAAAACAACCAAACACAGAGAACACCAAGGACTCCACAGTTCAACCCTGAGCTACAAATATTCTGTTCTATCAAAGAAATAGCAAAATTAGGACAAATATATATTGTTGTTTTAACTCTGAGACTAAATTTAAAGTTCTGCTTCTTGGCTTCTAATTCTTGTGTCAATTTAGTCAATAACTATTTCAAAGTATTTTTGAATTCTCACTTTCTAGGACTTCTCTTGTCAAATCAATCGGTCTGTATGTGTGCTTTTTGAAAGGATTTAAAGCTAGAATGAATGACCTCAGGGAAATATGCAGACCTGGTACCAGAACTCTAGTACATTAAACTATTTGGTTTGTGCCCTCTGCTTCCTTTCTGCTCCTTTAGCAATAAACATACTTCAACACTAGCAAACATATTTGCTTATTGTCCTTATTCTGTCTTGCTGTTTTAATTCCCTACAGCATGGATGGGCAATTTCTGATAGAGTGGGATATCTGTCTATTTCACAAAGGAGAAAGGAAAAAAGCCTATGTAGGGGGCTTTGTTGCCCTATTTAACAAAGATATAACAGTAGACAGCCTTGTCAAACTCCATGATTTAGTACTGAACTATGAACCAAGCCATCAGCCATTCAACTATCAGGCCTTCCTCCAAATTCTGCCCGAAACTGAATTCCTCTCTGACAATAATATGAAGAAATACATCCCATTCACATCTTCCATGAAATTTGCTATTAACAGGTATTCTATTCTTTCTCTATACATGAAGATATATTATTCCCCTTAACCCAAGTTGCCATACCAGGATGGACAGATGTACATAGCTTTGGTATAAGATGCTGACCAAACCACAGGGGAAACAGAAAAAAGGTAAGAAATATTTTCAAATCACTCAGTTTCATAAACAATGTTAATATCTTAAGTAGCTTGAACATACTTCCCAAAATGCCTTTATAGATATGTAAAATTACAGTAACATTCAGTGCTTTTAGTTTTGAATAGGACTAATCAGACAAAATACAGCATGCAGTGATTGCTTTATGTTCACAATCTTAAGTCTATCTATTTACTGGTTTTATCAGTTTTATCCCAAAGCTGTTCACCTATAGATGGGATAGTAGGCACTTATTTTGCAACCCTATAGATATTTGAGTAGTTAGCACATGTAGTTGTAATGCACTGTTTTTAACAGTATCTCAAGGAAACCCAGGTAAGTTTTCTTTAAAATTCTTAAGAAACATCTGGCAATAATTCCTCTTTCAGCGTGAGCATTATTCTAATAGCTGTACTTCAAAATCTATATGTCTCAGATTTTTATGCAGCATTAGGAAATCAATGGATAATAAATTGGTAGTGGACAACATTTGGTGAGAGTCATAGGTATCCAAAGGTGGAATCAGGAAGCAAACCTCACAAAGTTGCCATTTTGTGAATGTTGTTTTGAATGGACTAAAAATAAAGGCAGAATAAAAAGCCAACAAGTAAATAAGATGCAAGTTTTATGATTTACATTAATGTGTTCAATGTTGGAACAACTTGCTCTTCGCAAATATGAAGAGCCAAGGTTTAAGCTGTAACATCATGTTTCATTCTTTTTTGACTTTGCAGTTTGCCCAGAGTTCCTATATAAATGATGCAAATTAAAAACCTAAACACTCTTACCCAAATTGTCCATATTCTTCTTCCTGGCATGGAGAACAGGGTTCTGTCTTGATAGTTACCATTTCTCCCAAGCAATCCTTTAGTTTTTCAGTCATGTTCTATAAAAATTCAAAAATTAAAGATAAAATGTAAATTTTCATTTTGAAACAATATTTTTTTTCTAAACAGGTATTGTAAGAAATTGATTCTCCAGCTGATATGACATTAGATATCAGCATTCATAAAACTATTTAGAAAACTTTTTAATGCCAAATGTAGTACTGTTATTTCATCCACAAATCAAATTAAGATACCAGGCCATCATCTCCCCCACATTTTTCATAACAAATGCTGCCAGTTGCAAGTAAGCCAGTTAAATTACACCTACTTTTTTGAGGTGATGTCTCTATACGTTTAGATCTACTACAAGCTAGTTTATTAATATTATGCTGAACTAGTTTATCCCAAATCTGATGTTTCAAAAGCTTTGAACTACACACCGTACTTCCTCAAAGATGATGCATCCAATGTATCTGGAAAATTAGGAACTGAGCCAAGGGATGCTAAATCAGGCAAATATTCCTTACATATAACTTCAGACAGGTTCATCAGAAATCATGCAGAATCTCTCTTCTGTTCTTACCATACTTGAAAGCTGCTGCAATATACATAGTGGTTATCTTGTTCCTCATATTGATCAGGTTGTTAATAATGAAAGCTGTTATTGATTCTAAGAAATGAAGCATTGCAAATTAAAAAAAAATAAATTAAAATGCCTTGCAGAGTGCAGGATCAGTATTTTCCATACTGTATTTCAAGTTATCTTAATCTATAGTATTCTATCAGAATATAGACTTTGGACCCATATTGCTACTTGAATGCTACTTAGATTGTAAAATAGAGTAAACTTGAGTATTTATTTACAAGAAAAACAGTAAATCAGGCACCTATTATGATAATTACAGTTAGTGTTCTATTATGCTAAAAGTACCTTGAATAGACTCTAGATTAGGATATTTACCAGGAGTCATAAAAATACTTGTCTATGATTTGGGACTGGTGTTTCTGAATGATAGCCCCCACCACCACCATAAACTTATTTGCATTTAGGATTATCCTCAAAAGGATCCCCGAGTCCATTCTTTACTATTTTAAATTAAATTAATTGTATTATCTTATATGTATACTTGCTGATATATTTTAATTTAGGTTCTCCTTTTATTTGATGGCATTTATTGTAGTTTTCTTTTCATAATAAATCTTGCCTGTCCAGAAAGCTTCATGTTGTAACATAGATTAAAAATGTATTTTAATTCTTGAAGTTTTCTAGCTTCTTAAGACCTATACAAACACTTCTCAAACATTTCACAGGTGGTTTTTGCCTTACTACTGAATGGACTTACTGCACGCATACAAACCATATTAACACATATTAACCATATTAACTCATATTAACCATATTAACACATATTAACCCAGCCACTGAGGTTAACCAGTGTAGCCTTAGTACTGGTCCCAAGCCCGGATAAATGGGGAGGGTTGCGTCAGGAAAGGCATCTGGCATAAAACCTATGCCGGCTTAATATGCAAATAAACAAACAGATTTCCATACCAGATCAG
>JANHZU010001499.1:21072-36667 GCA_032468055.1 Acrochordus granulatus | reverse complement strand
AGAGGATGAGATGGATAGACAGCATAGTCAGTGTGATGGGCGTGGGCTTGGGAAGACTCCGGGAGGCAGTGCAGGATGGGGAGGCCTGGTTACTGCAGTCAATGGGGTCATGAAGAGTCAGACATGACTGCATGACTGAACAACAACAATGCATGGGTCTTCCTTTGAAGATCTAGAAATTACAACTAGCCCAGCATTTACACTTGTGGGTGCCTGCAATTTGCCCATGTTACACTACTGCTGTGTGAGCTTCACTGCTCCTATTTTCTTTCTGGGTGCCTTCACGATGTTAGCTATCACTTTTAAACATGTAAATATCAGAAGGTCGGATTATTTGCTACCCGCAACCTATCCCTTAAAATGTGTTTTTTAAAGTTTGAAAACATCAGAATTCTCTAAATTCACTGGTGATACCTTCCTCTTATACCAGTAAGTTCTGGTTGTGCAAGAAATGGCACTTAGTAAATGGGTTCACTATCAGATTATTCTTACTGGGCAAAATCCAGCATCAAAGATACCGATGCCATAGAAATATTTCTTTTCCCCTCCTTTCCATTCCCAGCCTATCCTAACATTCTTGCTCCTAATGGCTGGATTTTGAGGCTAATATCTTTTCCTCCAATTCCATCAGGACAAAGAGCTTCTGCTACAGAAGCTAAGAAATGATGGCTGTAATTATACAAATGTTAAGCTGCTCCTGCCCTCTGTGGCATATTCATTACCTGCTGATTAATCTATACCTGTGTTATGTAATCACCACAAGAGAGGAGGCCAAAGGTATGCTGTCCTAGATATGGGAAATGTCACTAGGATTTTCAAATAATCAGAAATAGATTGTGAGTCACTAATACCTCCAAATGTTATGCTGCACCCTCTGAAGACAAAGTTTGTTATCAGCATGAAATGATCATTCTAGCACAGAGCATTCATGAATTCTATTCAAATGCTGTAAGCAATCCATAGTTTGATACCTTGGATGCCTCACTGTCCTTTCCAAATGGAGAGAAATGGAACGCTGAGTACACAGTGAGGTTTGTCTTTACTCAACATAATAGAAGTGAAGTTTTGAATGGACTCCGCTTCCATGATAAGTCCTGCTCAGTTCTTTTCCAGTATCTCTTCTTTCATTTGAAGTCTCCCCAACCTCAAATTAGTTAATACTTCATGCCACTTTCTAATGTGGCCTATGATCCCTGGAAAACAATACTTGAAAGTTCAAATGGTTATGTGCTCCCTTGGGCACTTTAAAGACTAACACATTTATTATTATAGTATATAGGGAATCTTCTGGAAGGCACTAGTTGGCCTTCTGTGTTAGTGCTTAAGGTGACACAAGAATCTTGTGAATGAGAAAGCATTATTTATTTGACTTCTATAGCCACCCATCTCACCAAATGATTCTGGGTGGCATAGATTCTGAAAACATAAAACAATACAAAATAAATATATATAGTCGCTGAGCAGAACTATTGCTATAGATGTTAGTATAGCCAAGAAACAGGGCCCTTAACACACTCAAGACCCTAGGCCCAAGCATATAACCAAGCCATCACAGCCTTACGAAAAGCCAACAGGATTTTTTTCTCCCTAATTTGTAAAGGGAGGCAGGGGCTACAGCAGAGAAGGCAATCTAGTGCCTTCCAGTTGACGTTCATTGGCTGTCAAAATCTGCAACATGCTCAACTTGTCAGACCAAGTCGGATGAGATGTGAGTGTCCTCAGCTTTTCTGTAAATACATGTAAAATCTTCATTGATAGTCTTCTTAGAAATTTTCCTCACCATGATAAATAATAAAAGTGTACAACTTTTTGTCAAGTCACAGGCTTTCTATGGCAAGCTGAGGCCAGATGCTAAAATAATTGGATCAGGGATCATATGGGGAGGAGTATTCATAGGTCGATGAACTGTAAAATTTAGACAAAAATAGATCTAATTTAATTTCAAACATCTTTTTTGCTCTCATCTAGTGGTTGTCAATGTTTTGCTAGGCCATGTATGGTAGCCATTGTTCAGGAATTTTAAAAGATGGAATGGGCTCCTGAAATATTCACAAAGCATTTTTTTGGCATCCATTCAACTGAATATTGCCTATGTTCACATATACTCACAAATTAACCAATCATATTTTAGTCTAAAATATGTAAATCAACAATTCTGCATTCTTTGTAAATTTGGAAGTTGGGTTAGCTCCATAAATTACTCATAATAACGGATTCATATGTCACATGGAAAAAGCCTGATAGCAGATGGGAAGTAAAGGTCTTAGATATGAGTCCTTCCTAAACTTCCCCAAATACCCAAGAAGCAGGGTATTAACTATAATTAGTCTCATGACTCATTCAGTTATTTATACACTTGGGGTTCTATGCTATCAAAATAACCTAGGTTCTAGAACAATATATCTTGCTTTCGATGAAGTTGCAAACAATTAATGTACAAAATCATTAACATTACAAAATCAAAAGAAATACACTAAGAAGCCATAGATTTTAAATGTTATTCTAGCAATGAGGAATTGGAAACTTTAACATGAAATTCTCCAAGATTCATCCAAGATCAGCTGGAGACCACCAGAAAGGCCCTGCAGAGTTTATACTCATGTTGAAGGGCTCATTCAAAGATATCCTCTTTTCACCTCATTTGGGCGACACATCTAGTACACAAAGCCTGCATTTTCTAGCATTGGCTTTCCTTTTAGAATGAGTGGTGCAGTGTAGAATCAGCTTCCTTCTTACACAGAACTACCAGATCTGAACTGCAAAAATCCAGATAGTCACTAGGATGGTAGCAGAAACTTATAATTTTCTGTATTTCTTTGCAGTTATTTGAGGGTCATATGGATTCTGCAATCCAAATCTGGTGGCTCTATTACTGAAATCAGAGATGGATCTAAAAAAGCTCTCTGGAGTGACCAGAGTAAATAACAGGGTCCCAACATTTCCACAAGCAAATTATTCCCCCAAAATTCCAGATCCTCTTTCACAAATTAATCTTCCATTTCACAGATTGTCATAAGGAGTATGACAACAGGAGGCCATCATTAAAACTAAATAAGTATTGAATTGTGCATCAGATTGTATCTGTTTGTCAAAGTCCCACTCATATATCATCCATTGCACATATATCATCCATTGTTTAAATATCATTTAAACCTTGATATTTTTAGACACTAATCTTCTCAGTTGATATAGCCAAATGTCAGTCAATATCTCCTATGTGCAAAGAGGCATTTGACTACTTGGTGGATGATTTAGCCTGTTCCTTTGTGAAAGAAATATTGACCCGATTTGCAACAGAATGCATTAACATTTTCCAGTGCAACTCTCATCTGGGATCAGAGTCCTATGCTACATGATTATGCTATTTGCCTTTTTTTAATAGATTGCAAACAAACAATACAGGTAAAAATAGAAATGTGCAGTTTGAAACTACAGGTACTCAGCAGAAATAAGGCCTACTGCATTTGGTAGGTTGAATTTATGATCAGGTATATTTATTATAGACTAGATTTCTGCATTATAATAAATCACATAGATTTTTGTTTAGAATCTGGTCTCTATGATTTGTAAGGAATGGTATACAGCTTGCCATGTCGTGTACACCAAACTATGTGTGATTTATGCAAGAGATTATGGTAAAGCCAAACATGACTGAGCACAAGCCAATTGTTGTGTTCAGCTGGTTTCTTTCAAGTTAGAATGAAATGCTTGAAGAATAGTGCATGTTTAATTCGGTGGCTGCCAAGACCAGAACTTCAAAAATCCTGAATTATATATTGCATCCAAATATATTGAGAAATCTGGATTATAGGCTTGGTTCACACTTTATAAGCTAAATGTTTGACATTCAGTGTCTTGTGCAAATACAGCTAGTGTAGCTAATTCATGATTCAGCTTATTGTAGGGATCTAGAGAATAGATTAATTCAGTAAAACATGATGTGTATAAACACTCCCTTATGAGAAAGTCATGTTCAAATACTTATAGACCTGTTCCCATAATATGATCCTTATTAGTCCAAGATTCATTGGGATCTCAAATATTTATCAGATTTTTTTAGCTCTTCTACCCAGCCTCATCTTCACTTCCCAATTTCTCCAAAGCATTTGGAATCATCTTTGCATTTGTATTCACTCTTTCCTACTTGTGCTCCCTCTAGACATCCAAAAGCAGAGTGTGAAAAACTCATTCTTTCATGCCCTGTCCCAATAAGGCATGGCAGATTGTGGATAGTAGGCTCTATTAGCCTATTCTTTTAGAAAGGAAAAATGATGCTCCTTGCTTTCCCTCCCCTCTCCTTTCCATGTTTCTAACATGTGTCTATGTGCTTCATCATTTTTTCCAAAATTTGAACTGCTGGAACAAAGACAAAATTGCTTAGCAATTTTAGCAAATTTAGCAACAGGCAGGGCTGTAGGCATGCATTTGGTGCACATGCAGATGATGGTCACTACAGGAATTCTTGACTTAAGACCACGATTGGCATCAGAATTTCCATTGCTATGCAAAGTGGTTGTTAAGTGGTTGCGCCTGATTTTACAACCTTTTTTGTTTGGTTAAATGAATCACTGCAGGTAAGTGAATCATGCAGTCATCAAGCAACTTCAGCTTCCCCCATTGACTTTGCTTTTTGAAAGACAGCTGGGAAGGTCTCAAATAGTGATCATATGATCCCAGGGCACTGCAACCATCGTAAATACATATGATGCTAAGCACCTTAATTTTGATCACATTCCATGGGGATATTGTGATGATCGTAAGTATAAGGACTGGTCATAAGTCACTTTTTTTCAGTGCTATTTTAACTTTGAACAATTATTAAATGAATAGTTGTAAGTCAAGGACTATCTGTAACAGTTCTTTCTCAAACTGGAATGAAATATTGGTCTGCGCTCATTATTATGAAATATTGAGTTTGTCCTCATCAATATCCTCACTAATGATTTAGATAAGAAGATGGAGGAATACTTACCAAATATACAGATGTCACAAAGTGGAATAAGAAGTCAGAAATAAAATTCAAAATAATCTTAGTTGCAGAAATGGGCTGAGCAGAGACAAACGTGATGTTCTTTCTTCACAGAAAACACAGGTATAAACTGGGGGATACCAGGCTTGATAACAGTTCTTATGAATAGTAGCTGATTGAAAGCTGAATAGGAGTCACTGTGAGCTGTGGAGACAAAAAGCTGCAAATGCAGTTTTAGGCTACATGAATAAAAATGTAATTCCAAATTACAGGAAGTCATCATTTCACTTTACTTTGCACTGTTCGAATTCCAGTATTAGATTCAGTTCTGTGCATCACACTTTTAGAAGGATGTAGAGTTATTGTAACTGGTTGAGAATTAATAGAGGAGTAGAGGTTAAGTTTGAGAAAGAGAGATTGTAAATAGTTTTGCTCTGAGAAGAAAGGGTAAGGATTTTTGACTCTTCTAATGCCTGAAAAGTTGCCACAAGAAGGAAGTGAAAATCTGTTCTCTGTTGTTTAAGAATATGGGATATGAAACAGATGATTTACATTTAAAGAAAGCAAATTCCAATTAAATGTTGGGTTGGTGAGTAGTAAGAATAATTTGACAATGAAACCAGTTACAGAGATGGTAGCCTCCATTCGCTAAATGTATTCAAGCAGATATCCTATATGGGATGCTTTAATTTAGATTAATTGGTTTTCTTGCATTGGAAAAGGCAAATGGCCCTTCCAATTTTGGCCCTTCCAACTTTGGTATTCCAAGTATGATACGGCAAGATACTGACTAGAAGAATTAGGATATACTGAGCTAATAGAATTACCTGTGTAATCTATCAAAAAAAAATCCTAAATTGATATGGTCTGAGAAAGAGTACCACATGAGTTCCAGCAAATAGAAAAACAGACTGCTACCAAGTACTGGGTTGTTCCAGAGTCTCACCCTTGAATACAAAAATTTTGTGATTTTTTTATGCCTCAGTTGGTCGAAATCAATCAGCTCAGCTACCAAACATTCATGATTAGTGAGGTGGGAATGCTGAGGCCAGGAGCTGCTTTCAAACTGATCCTTATTGGAAAAGTTCCCCCATCATTTATTGACTAAACCACAATCAATTTAGTCAATTATAAATTACTATAATTTAGAGTGCTGCATACTAAAATGGCTATATAACTACTTAAGCCAAACGTAAACCAACACTAATAAATATATATTCAGTCTTGCCATATTTTTATTGTATGGTGTTCATTATGTCTTAATACCTGTATAGCAGTCTTAATAAATTAATACGACTAATCTGTGGCCCCAATTCAGCTTCCATAAAAACCTGAACCATGTTTTTAGTAATTTTTAAGTATTCTGCTAATAGTAAACTTGAATTGTGACCTCTGCAGTTGTCTGGAGCCTATTTTCAAAAAGAATAAATACTGTATTGGGGCTACTGGAAAGAAACATTTGTGCTGAGAAACAATTGCTTCATAATTTGCTTTCATTTTGCAAAATCTTATCAGTTAATATTTGGACAAACAAAACAAAGTCCAAAAATAAAGGATAATTCAATAAAGCATTATGGAGAAACAAATAGGCACTTCCCTTGCCTGAATCCCTGAAATTTATTCTTAATTTGGTTTTGCTTGGAAACACTAGGGCTTCTTCGTTCAGCTCATAGCAGCATGATACAAATAACACCATAAAGTCAACGTGCTCTGCAACATTCCATTAACGCAGCTCTTGCATCCACTGTGTGTTTCTGCTCATGTTATATAAAACCACTGGCACTGAGTCATCATTAGAGTTACCCATCTACTTTCCTTTTTACTGGCATATATTTTAAAAGATGCCATTAGGGCCTTCAATATTTAACAGTTTGAACTGACATGTTTCTGCTATGTTGGTGAACTTAAATAACAATTGCCAGATTGTTAGGATCAGGATCAAAATTCTGGAAAGTATATTTAGAAGAGGGTATTTAATCCTTCTCTTCTCTCTGCTATGGCCCAGCTATAAAAACTTCCTTCAGGAAGATCACATATAGAATACACAAAATATTCAGATGGGGATTACATTAAGTCACTCCTGGAAATATTGTTTAGTAGAAATACCAGATCTGATTGGTAAAATTCAGGAAAATCACTAGATGCGGGTAAATATTTCATTTTTATTTTATGTATTTAAGAAAAGCTAAAAACTGACGCGTATCTCTTTATTGCCATGTAAAGATCATCTGGATTATTTTTTACTAGAGACAAGTTTAGTTTGGGGAAATACAATTTTAATCAGAAAATGATATATATTCCAAATCAGATGTACAGTATGTTCAGGGACTAATCCTCCTGCAGACATCTCTCCTTCCACCGTCCACTTTTGTTTTGAAGAAAGAAGAAATAAGAGTGGAAGGTTTTTTTTTGTTTTTAAAAGTAAGTGTTTATTATAGTAGTTTAATCTGTATTTCTTTTTCTGATCAGCAGCTCTAAAGTACAATGAAGAAATCCACAGGACTCTGCTATCCTAAACACATAGTTTCAAGTCACTTATAAATAATATGTTTGAAAGAAAGGCTGCATTTGCATGCAGCTTTACGTGTAGTTAATTTATTCAATGAATCCAATTTTCTGGGTTTATTTGACACATATAAATACTAGACTAAAAGTTTTTAATCCTCTATTTTGCTGTTACAGCTTTTTAAGAACTTGAACAGAACATTCCTTCCTATGACAATCTTTGACTTTCAGTTTCCTTATGCAGTAAGGAAATGTAAAAATGTAGAAATGCCGTCAGAAGCTTTGAAGTAAACTGAGCCTTTCCTTTTGAGGAGATACTTCTGGAGTCCAAAATTTGTTTTTATAAGGCAAAGCATTAACTTATGGGCTTTCTGTCATTTGTTTCAAAGCTAATGTCCGTAGCTGTAATACTACCAAAGGGCTTTGCAGAAAGCTGCTAGAACAAGAAAACAGCATGAAACAGAGATTTCAGCTTCATTTCAAGCATGCCTCGTTGTTCCAAGTAGGCCTGTTGCTGTTCTCAGAAAATAATATGGTGGATGGCTGTGCTGTGCTTTGTTTGGAAACATAGCAAGAAAAGACCAACATAAACTGAATCAGTAAAGACCATTCTGGGGTTTTATAAGATGTGACCATTTACTTTCTAATAAATGTGTGCTTCATTTCTGACCATGTCCATAATGCCATAATGGTGAAATACAATACTTCCCAAATTTCTCTAGTGATTTCCCTTTTTTCCCCCAAAGATGTTTTAATTCCTATATTTTCCATTTATCTTACAATATGATCCCCAGATTCTTTATATTTTGAAGCAAGAACATTTTGAACATTGTTGAAAACAATAGATATTTTTAAAAATCTCACCTCTGTGCAAGTGGAAGTGTATTTGTGGATGTGTGTGTGTGACTATGCATGTGTATCTAAACAGTATATATATACAATTTGCTTGACTAACAATGAAGTAAACAGCTTTTGTGTGGGTTTTGGCATCTGTTGCTGGCTGAAATCAGATACTGGACAATCTAAATAAAAATACTGTTGTAAGCTGCTGTAGATTTTAGCTTACACTATAGTTGGATCAAGCAAATCATCTTAGCTCTCTTTCTATCCTTAAAAAAGGTACTGAACCTACAATGAACCATCAAGCTTTTTCATTCAGAGGGAAAATCCCATGGGTATCATGGCATTTTCAGGAAATACTGTCAAGACTGGATATTTGTTGTACTTACAGCATTTGAGAGCAATTATTTCCTAATGACTATGGATGGGCAGCTGCACAAAGTGACAAACACTTCTTCCAGTGCTCTTTGGGTTTCCGGCACACCTGTTTCCTGCTTCTGTGAAGGGCCCAGTTTAGTTGGAACATCCTGTTGAAATGCATCACTCACTGGGTTTCTCCCTAGTGTGTCCAAGTACTGTAGAGTTTGTGCCACTTCAATGATGGTTGATTTTCCTGGATCGCTCATTGTCCTTCTAATATGTGTGGACTTCAAACTAGATGGCCTTTAAACAATCCACAAATGACCTTCAATGTGATCATTATAATGCAAATCCTGCTGGCTTGGCCAGAGGGAGATTGCCTTTAGTCTCCCTGGTTGTTCTCGAATACTGACAGCATTTTAGCTTAAATATCAGATATGTTGAACTATAAGAAGGAGAAACACACATAGGGAAATATTTCTACTCAGGAATTAGTTTGGTATGTTTTCATTAAGGCCTATTTTTGTCTATTCTGATATCCCAATAAGTTTGTTTGTCTAATTTATACAGCTGCACATCTCACCAAAAGTGACTTTGGGCAGCATATAATAAAGCTAAAACAGTGAATAAATGGATAAAATCACTTATTATTAATTATACAAAACATTAAAAACTATAAAAAGAGTGTGGGTTTTGGGTGAATTATTTTTCAGGTGAATATCAGTCATAGACACACAAAGCAGTAGTCAATCACTCAATGCAGAAGTCAAAGCAAAAACAGCTTGAGTAAGGCTACCATATCTGGGATGGAAAGCTCTAGATAACTCTATGTGTCAGGAAGGGGATGCAAAGGACATGGTCACTCCAGTAGTCACCCCAGATTTTTGCAGCCTAACATTTTGCAGCATATGATAGCCTACAGGACATAAACTCATGTAAAGCTGGCCATTTGTCCCACAGCCTGTGGGTAGTGGAACCTAAGTTGGGATCATATAATCCAGATGGCAGTCAAGATCTAGGCAATGAAGAGTAGATATGCCAGTGAAATCTATCAGGGATTGTCCCTAACCACAAATGAATGCCCTTCTAGCTCAATGTATTGTCCTTGATATACTTCTAAGGCATACTTCCTTGTAGAGAACATTTGGTCCTTCTCTGTATTCTGATATGTGATTTAGTGGTACTACCATTCATGTAAATTATACAGGAGTGTACATTAGAGATCTGGGCAGATAGTCCTGAGCTAGTGACACCTATGGTAGGTAGGTTTCTAGGTTAAGATCTGACTCAAGGGCATCCACAGGTGATGGAAAATGAAAAAGCCTAGATGGCAGCTGTGACCCCACAAAGATGTGCCTGTTTTTTTTGGGCAATATGCATTAAAAGGACAGGGCTTTGATTGTGTGGTTGCAGCTGTCAACATGGCTTTTAAGTGGACACTCCTCACCTTGCTCTTTTAGTGAGTTCCTTTTCCTCATCATCTTCAAATGAGGCAATGATGAGGATAAATCAATCTTTAGAAGAACAAGTCCCTTCTTGAACTGTTACGAGCAAAATCCAAGCAGATACAATTCACTGTGCCTCTCTTTGGCTGTAAATAGTATACATAGTGTTAGTGACTGAGTGAGTTTTAGACTGCAGTGAGCTGTAATTTTGGAGAGTATGGATAATGGATTAATAACAAATTAAAAGAAGCTTGGAAATGAAGTTACTATCTTTAGCAGTGATATACTGTTCCTGGATTCATACTTTGCCCTAAGCTGCTTTAAAACCTTCACTGCTGGATTCACACAACAGAAAGCCAAAACCAACCCACTTTATGAATTGGTACAGCACACGAATTCAGCCTATGTGTACAATTTTCCTGATCAAAGAGAGTCAAATAGCTGCCATAATTCTTGTTCCCAAATAGTAGAGAGTTTAAAATGAAGGAGAAATGTAGCAGACGATAGATTTAATTAAGCTTTTGCAATGTTCTTTCCAAAAGATGAAGTTAAAGAAAATAGTTTGACAGAAACATTGGAAGTGATTAATGGGCAGATATTTAACTATACTTTACTATTTTATTATAGTACAGTAAAATATATGCCTTACTATATTGTTTTCTTGACAATAACACAGATGGTTTTCCAGTGTATACATCTCAACTTACTTTAGATTGCTTCCTATTTTAACTAAGCTTTAGCTTAGTTTCAACTAATTTTAACTACCCTATACCATTACTTGCAACTTCTATTCCTCTATTTTCCATTCAGCATTTTTTTCCTGAAAAAATGTTTCTCCACAGCCATCCCAGTTGTGCTTTGTCTCTTTAATTTAACAACTACTTAAAATATGATATTCTAATGCTCCTTCCCAACATATTAGCAAATCAGAACTCAATTTCCTAAGTTTCTGTTTGCCATTATAATTACCTTCTTTCCTTAAGTTTCGGTTTCTTATTTTCATTTTTTTAATTTTCTATGGCTTTTTCATAAAATTTCATAAAAAGAAAAATCTAAACTTGGAAATCAAACATTTTAACACTGATAACAAAAACAAAGTGGCTAAACATTTTGTTCCTTCACTATTTCCTACTGATTGCCATTCCCATCAGTCAATCAACATGGTCTCTGTGGTTTCAATTTAGCACCAGGCTTGAGAGTCTCTTGGACTGCAAGGAGATCAAACCAGTCAATCCTAAAGGAAATCAACCCTGACTGTTCATTGGAAGGACAGTATAGATTCAGATATACTGAAAATACTTTGAAATACTTCAAAGTATTTGAAGTTCAAATACTTTGGCCACAGAATGTGAAGAGAGGACTCACTGGAGAAGACCGTGATGTTGGGAAAGATTGAAAACAAAAGGAGAAGGGGACAGTATAGGATGAAATGGTTAGACAGCATTGTTGGTGTGGTGGGGATGGAGTTGAGTGGACTCTGTGAGGCAATGGAAGATAGGGAGGCCTGGCATGTGGTGGTTCAAGAGGTCATGAAGAATTGGACACAACTTGGTGACTGAACAAAAAAAATATGCTTTACAGCCTATCTATTATAGCCCTAGTTAGGCTTGATTTGGCTCTCTTTATCAAAGTGTTTAAAATAATGTAGCTAAAGTTACAAACTTCTATGTATTTGGTGTGTGTGTGAAAGAGAGAGAACATAAAAGTAATGCACCACACTGCAGCTTGTTTCTACATCATTAAAAAAAGATATCTTGGAGATGAATTCTAACTAGTGGAGCTAAGTATTATCCGTTGGAAAGCAAAAAATATATCTTAATACTGTCTCTGCTCAAAGCCACTTCATGAATTCATGATCAAACAGAAGATTGAATTCAAGTCACATTTTTGGCAGAAAGCTGAAGCATTTCCTACAGAGCTCAACTAAAGAAATTAACAAATATGAGGACCTTCAGTAGGCAAGGTAATGGTTCTATTACTGAAAAAAGAAAGGAGTAATGTATCTCCTAATGATTTTGGTTTCATAATAAAAAAAGATATTGACTTCATTAAGCAGCACATTTCTGAGCTTATGACTCCAAGTACTCACACAACATTCCAAACCAGAATTAGATTCATTAGTCAGTTTATGCTTTCAGCTATTTCTTATATAGAGTAAGCAATATGTAGTACAAATGAATCAATGAATAACTTTATTACATATTGATATGTAACATCAGCCTTATTTACTAACTGTAATCTGGTGCTCCAATGGGTTCATGACAGAAACACTGTATACATGACAAAAATGTGAATTAAGATCTTGAACGTAAACCTTGTGACTAACATACTTGTCTTCAGTGTTGGGATGGAACTGTGAATGACTAGGTTTTGCACTGTTGCACTGTTATGCATGTTTCATCATTTTGTCATCTTGGTTTCTAACCAGAATAGCGATGGTAGTGGCCTCTGGAATCAAATATGTATTATATATTATTAGATTTATAATTTGCCTTTATTTGTGTAACTCAGTGTACATAATGGTCCCACTCCTATTTTCTCCACAAAATAATCCTGTGAGGTGAGTTAGGCTGAGAGAGAATGATTGGCCCAAAATCACCCAGGTTGATATATTCCACATCAAAAAATCACCCAGGTTGATGTATTCCACATCAAAAACTCCCAACAAATTGTACTACTGAACTTAAATTGGCCTGCTCGTATATGCAGCTAGAAGCCTTTTTTTCAATCATTACTTACCAAAAGTGTCATAATCATAGAAATGTCTTCAGTTCTTTTTATGTATAGAACATATTTTACAATGTGGTTGTAAAACTACAGGTGAATTCATACAGATTAATTTGGCAGACAAAATGGCTTTTGCAGAATGAAAAATACAGCATAGACCACAGTTTTCTGGCTAGTGGAAGGATGGACATAAAAATAAAACCACAGGGTGGGACACAAAAGAAGAAGCAGGTGAATGACAGAGGGAAAAGTCACACTGAGAAATGATAGTAAAACAGCCTGATTTTCAAAAATGGGAGTTTTTAAAAGTCAGCAAGATTAGTCTTCATGGAGAATGAAACAAGCAAGGAGTGAGTATCCCAGGAGCATTTTTAATCTGAGCCACTTGGTTCCCCTATGGATCTTTGGTGAAGAAAAGGCTTATTCATCTCTGCCATCTTTTATAAGGAGTTAGTGTCATCACTTTGGCATCATTTTTAACATCCAATTACAAATCAAAATACCTGTCATTATCTTCATAATCTGAAGGCTGCAATATATTTCATACTGTTTGTAGCAACTTGCTCTCAATGAAAAAAAAAAATTCTTCAGCTATTTTGTTTTCTGCAGATTAAATCCTATAGTCATAGGTTACTTATCCATCCCCAATAAACCCACTTTTCATGCAGCCAACAGGCTGAAATATATTTATTCTAGCAAACATGTTAGAATTCACATGTACTTGAATCTACAAACATGAAAGGTAATTTCTTGAACAGTATTCAGTGCACAGATACTCAAGAGATTCCATCATGTTTTCCAGTAATTCCATGATCTTACAGACTCAAGAAGTTTCACAGTCATCCAACACTAATTAATGAGGGTCGTGGTTATCTATTCAATTGTTTTATGTTTTCTTTGGTTCTCTGTCTTCACTATGACATTTCTAATCATAGTTCAGTAATGTAAGTCTCATCCTTTCCTCATGTTGCATTGTTTTTTGTTCTGAAAGCATTATTTTACTGTCTCCTGTCTATCAATTAGGTTATGAACTCTTTGAAAAAAAGCAAGCTAACTCTGTGATATAACAGAACTTACATATTCTGAGAGAATAAACTGTATGTAAAATGTTAAATAAAACAAATAATCCATAGGGCTTCAGAATACATCTGTTTCTAGTGCTCCAGATATTTCATTCCAAACTGAAGATGTTAAATTTCATTGACTATACATGGATCTGTGAATGCTTGGCACTATACAAAGTCAACAGAACACTAAAGACCTTCTTCAAGAACTCAGTGGGTCTTTGGAAGACAAAACTGGAAATCAACTCCACAAAGCTTGCCTAAGTGGCCATCAAGTGCAGCATTACACCAAGGTGATGCACTTTCCTCACTGCTGTTCTGCGTAGACTTGAATATCTTCAGCCAAATAATCACAAAAACTGGATATAAATTCAAGAGGAGAACTCAACCACTTTCTCTACATAGCTGACATCAAACTGTATGCTAAAAGTGCTAAGAGATCAACTCACTTGACACAGATCTTCAGTGAGGACATTGGGATATAATGCAGACTGTTGAAATGTGCCCAGACTATAGTAAAGAGAGGGAAGGTAATTAAGACTGATGGGGTGAAAATACCATCAGGTCAGATAACAGACATACAGACTAGCTTCAAGTATCTTGGTATCCTATAATCACATAAAAACCTGAGGAGGCAAGGAAGATAGCAACATCAAGTACCAACAAAGAATAAGACAGGTCCTGAAGAGTCAGCTCAATGGGAAGAACAAGAATCAGAACATCAATAAGGATGCCTGCCACTCATGGTATGGTGGCCAAAGGAGGACATGAAGGTTGGCAATGTGAAGACCTGGAAGCTCCTGACAATGTACAGAGTTTTCCAAGTCCAACACCCAGAGTCTGTACACTAAAAAGAGGGGATAGCTGATGACTTGAGGGCACTCCTTTTGCCTTATGAATCTTTAGCCCTCTGAATTTTTTAACGATGGCTTTCACTTGTAAAATGTAACCTTGTTTTTAATTTTGTTTTTAACTGTACTTTTAGTCATGTTTTATGTAATTTTATTATGTTGTTTGTAAACATCTTAGGTGAAATTGATGGTGTAGAAATGTAATAAATAAGTGCACCCAAAGATGACCTGCTGAAAGAACGCTCAATCATAACAGCATGAGAACAGGCACTAAGCACTAGATCCACAGAAGCAGAGGTCTTCTTCTTCTGTTTAAGTGCTAGACAGGACCAAGGTGCAGACTATGCAGAGAGATCTCGGAGACAGTCCAAAACGTAGTGGCAGGATGTAAGATGCAGGCAGAAGCAGCATACATTAAATGGTACAACCAAGTAGCTAGTACTGTATACAGAGATATCCTAGGCCTTTCTAAGTCCACTTGGAGGATTCCATAGAAAGTCATGGAGAATAACAAGGCTAAGATCATCTAGGATGTCCAGATCCAAATGGACAGGCAAGTACTGGCCAATCAACTTGACATCGTGGTAGTAAACAAGAACCAGAAGAGAGCATTAGTAACAGATATAGTGGTGCCAAGTGACAGTAAAAGAAGGAGTATGAGAAGCTAAGGAAGTATCAGGGCCTGAAGGAGAAACTGGAAAGGATGTGGAAAGCTATGGCAAACCTAAACAGTGTAGTAAGAAGCAGAGACATCACATTGCCAACAAAGGTCCGCATGGTCAAGGCTATGGTTTTCCCAGTCGTAATGTATGGCTGTGAGAGCTGGACCATAAG
>JANHZU010001498.1:206704-218667 GCA_032468055.1 Acrochordus granulatus | reverse complement strand
CAGTCCAGATGCCTGTTTTTTAAACTTTGTTGTGATGCAATTACCCTGGATGAGTGAGAGTCTTCACAGACATGTTTGCAGTCAAAGTATATTGCCAAACTAAATAAGTTAGATCAAGAATATATGTTCCCTACATGCTCTTCAAAAATTACAAATAACTCCTGCCTTAGTAGATTTCATGCAGAATCACCACAATCCACCAACCCCAACTGATGAAGTGCAAGAACTGTTGAATAATATCAACTCTGCCCTCAGAAAGTTAGATACCCTGGGGAAGCTGCAAGATTTGTTTTGAGGCAAAGGCTTGCTCATTTACACAATGCCATTGTAGCCTATTTTGCAGGAATTAAAAACAGCTTGAACAGACCCTTAAACTACTCCATATCAAATTGAAAACACCCAGAGTGGACATTCCATACTAACTTGTAGATCAATATCTGAACAAAACATGGATATCCATTGATAAACCCAGGATACCTATATCCAGTGAGAATTAAGAAGGTTTTATATAAGTAGGAGTGTTTGTAGTGATATCTACAAAACCGTTATAATCCCACCCCCTCCTGATAATGAATATAGTAATTTGGCAGGAAGGTTGAATTTGAACAAATTACTGCAATCTGTCATTTTAGAAACAATATGTTTTACATTTAAAAATGGATGGTCTCTGTAGAAGAGAAATATAGATTTTCAGTGACAAAAAATATTTGTGATCTAAAAATTTCAGTTAAGGTCAGTTAAACAAACTGTGTTAGGGTTAAATATCTAGCAGACATCATTTTAGGTCACAGTCTAATTTTTAATTTATCCTTAAAAAACCTAAAGTGAGCAAAATTTCCTTCCCAAAACTGAGAATGTTTCCTACTGCTACCAATTAATCAAAGAATACTATTCTGAATTATTGTGGGAGATGGAGAAAAAGAGAAGATAATTAGAAAACATGAGAAGATAACTATGTCAGAAGCCCTCAAATCCTAAAATATTCCATGAATAAGGCAGGATGATTGTGGAACAAGAAAACAAATGTGATTGAGAAACACTGTAATCTTATGTTAAACCTGGGATTTATATTGTCTCTATACTAGTTCGCAGCACTTTTAACCAAGCAATAGGAACTTAGAATTTTTAGAGGCTTCTTCATATGAGACGCTTACCAGACCTTGTGAGGTCATAGCTAAAACAAGCTTGATATCTATTTTAAAGTATCTATTAATTTTAATTTTACCCCACTGAGTTTTTGGATTTTTTTCCTTGTATCCCCAAACATGCTTAGTTTTCCTAGCCATTTTTTTTCTTCTTACTCATTTTTGTAGGGTTTTGTCTGTTGAAAATTAGTCATTTTTATGTTTTCAAAAGTCAGCCACATTCAGACTGTTATATGTAGTAATTAAAAGGATAAATTAAAGGTAGCAAATAATGCCTTTTGGAGGAGCATCCCTCACCCCAACAGTGTTCAGTTTAATTCACCATAGACCAGTGTAGACCAAGTTGTAGACCAATACAAGTAGAGTACACTGTGAATATATATGTATAAAGTTAAAATACATTTTAAAACAACCTTATTAACATCTCTGAGTGAGATCCAGAATGTGGCCTATATTAAATTATAATGTAGACACTAAAATTATATTAAGTACAATAACATCTAAAATTACTAAATGTAATAATATCTAGCATTCAAATTAATTACAATTACATAGTATTTGACAAGTAGAAAATTGGTCCATCAAGGTCCAACAGACCTCCCACACCACTGCACAAAACTTAGTTGCATGAACCGTAACAAAAGATAGTTCATCTATGAGCAGCATTTGGCCATAGGCTGAATCTGAGTTGCCAGGATATCTACTCATCATAGAGAGGATTAATATGGTTTGGATGTCTCCATAAAAGAAGAAATGAAGAAAAAGTTCTGTTTCAGGGTTTGTTTCACCTGACCATATTTCATCTTAAGAACCAAGGAGGAAGAGATTAGATTTGATCCATGTGAATTGGTCGTCCTGAAAGTTTTCCTGAAGAATAAATGTTGCTAGACCTTGAGGATAAAAGTTTAACCAAAGTTTATACTATAGATGCTAGACACACCCTTGACTCAACTTTTATTATACCTATCTCCAGTCATAGATGTGTATTCGAGACTCAGTGAGGTATCTGAAGAGCTGCTCTGATAAATTTAGACTGTACCCTCTCCAAGGAGACAAAACAAGAAGCTGAGGGGCCAACTAGAATCCCATAGAGGAGCTGGGCTAACGGTTTAACCTAAGATAGCTCAAGTGCCTCTGGAATATAATATTCTGCCTTGGAATAGAAACTATTCAGGATCCCTTTTGAAGAAAAAGACAGATCTTTAAAAGTAGGCAAATTAATGTACACCAAGAGTAAGTTAGTCTGCCTACCTTTAAAAATCTGGTTGTTGCTGTGACTATTTGCAGTTACAATAGAGTTGAAAATGTAACTTTGCAACCAATGTCCACATTTTTAATTCCCCTCCCCCAACAGAGTGAAAGGATTATGTAAACAAGCTGTCTCTTCCTGTGGTGCTTATTCCACAGTGTAGAGTGTCCTTAAAAAGAGCTCACTGAAAACTAACGCACTCAATTCTGTGATCTTAATTAGTGAATTAGAACATGCTGGCTGGCTTGTGTTGCTGCCTGACACTGACAAGTTCCAAATGAGTTTCACACGAAAGGTTTTTATTTGCTTCCTAAGTGGTTTGTTGCTCAAAACTGCAGAACATTCTTTTCAATACTATTCCCTGTTGCACGTCTGTATACTCTCTTGTAATCTTTTCTTCTTGAATGAATGTAAATAAAACATTAATTATCTTCTTGCCAGTTATCCAAGCATTGGGATGAGCATTCCAAAGGCCAGGGAATGGGGGGAAAGGGCTATAAAATTTGCCCTTTCACCCAGCTTTCTCATAAGTTCTGAAAACTGTTCCCACCATTGGGCTCGCCAAACTGCTTGGGACCATAACCTTCTGACACTACAAAAGAAAAGGAAGCTGAATTAAAATTATAAGCACAGTTGCAGTCATGTGATTTTTTTTTCACTTAACAACTGAGTTGCTGGTCCCAGTTGTGGTTGCTAAATTAAGACTACCTGTAGTATTAAACCAGCTTTGTTCACATTTATCAGTGATTTGGGCCAGGCTTCGGATGGAGATGGTACATTCATCCTGGCACTCCTTGATCTCTCAGCAGTCTTTGATAACAATCAATTTTGATAACATTAATGTTGATACTTTCTAGACCACTTAGGGTCTGGGAATAGGGGACACTGTGTTACAGGAATTCTTTTCCTTCCTCCAAGGAAATTAATGTTGGTTAGGATGAAGCAGTCCAGCCTTAGACCTCTGCTTAGTGGGGCTTCTCAGGCTCTCCCCTCTTTCATATCTTTATAACATTAAATGAAGCTGCTGGGGGAGGTTAGCTATCAGCACATTATCAATATCATGTAATGGGACATGTGGATGAATTTGGGAACAAGGGAAAAAATGCTGCCTACTAGACAATCAGACAAGAGAGGTAGAAACCCCCAGAGTCTTAATGGACATAGAAAGAAACTTCGAAAGGGCCCACCCTAATGGATCAAGCAATTAAAAGTTATGGTGTAATATCTGTACTTTCAGACTTGCAATATTCTGTTAATGTAGCATTACAAAAGTAGAATTAGTTCATGTAGTCCTGATTCCTTTCTGGTTAACTTGGGGGGCTGACATAACAATTTTCATTGTCAGGCCCAAAACCAAGAATGACATGTGGCAATTCTTCCAGGTTGCGTTTGTTATTGTTTCACATCTATAGACAAAATCTTGCCAGATGAGAACTCTAGTACCTTCATCTACAATACACAATGAACTTTCAAGGAGGGGCTGTTTTTATCTTCTTTCTCACACATGATATCTGGACTAAACTGTCTTACTCCTCTGGAATACACCCCTTCTCTCCTTGGTATCCACTTCCTAACTACATTCCATCACAATCATCTATATCAGCGGTTCCCAAAAATGTTTGGAACTCCTCAGAAGACTTTTTTCCCCATGGAACCCTAACTTTATCCCTGATTTTTATTATTAAGCATTGTGAACCCACAATATTCTTCCTTCTTTCATCTATTCCTATTGCCTGAGTGGTTTGCAGAACATAGTAGGTTTGGAAATAAAGAGAAAACTTTCTAAATATAACCACAAACATTTATTTTAGTACAAGAAAATATTAGTTTTACACCTAATGCGATAAATGAAATTGTTTCATTTTTGTACTTAAAATAGTTTTGAAGTTACCTTTTATTTTGACAGCTGAATACATAAATCCATGGCAGCATCTAACTTACTCCTAAAATTGCTTTTGGTATAAGCAAAAGCCTGATTTGCATTGATAGGTGGACACATAGGGGAGCAGCGCTCCCATAGCCTTTTCGGCTATTAATGGATATACATCGATCATATTCAGATTTAATTTTTAAAGCAGGTACCTTGAATTTCAGTAAGATCTTCATACTCTGGTACAGACAACAAGTGAGGTGTATTTCGGTTGGACAAATGAGTTTTGCATTCACTCAATGTCCTTGCCAGTGTCTTGGAAGTACTCTGACCGGGATTTCATAAAGTTCATCAAATGCTCACAACTGTTTTTGGGCACATCAGCTTCAATTTCCAACTTGTTTTCTCCCAAAAACTGGGCCAGGAGAGGAGAGCATTTAAGTTTTTCTCATTTACACATTTGATCCAAAAGTTAAATTTTCAATTATCTTATTTTATCTGTCACCATGATCATGGTTGTATCATGGACCTTTCTGCTCTTAGCAAACCTGACAAATTTTTACACAATGAGAAATGGTTCATGCAATGTGCTTACTTTGCCAACATATTCAGTAAACTTAATGAAGTTGCTACATCTTTGCAGCAGAAGATTCCTCCCTTAAGTTCACTGAACAACTCAAAAAGTAGAAGTTCACTGCCCAACTCAAAAAACCTGGCCAGATCTTTGCCTCTTGAAAGCCATCTAACATCTTTGTGAATTAGAAGCAATTAATGTTGACTTCCCATTTCTTCACAAGCCTTTGCACAAAATCTTGACGGGAGCGGGTGAGACTTTACATAATTGACAATTTTTATAGGCTTATTAAGAACATCCTAGAAGTCAGATGGAATGTTCTTCACCACACGGGCATGCTGATGCTAGATGCAGTGACTACTGATACAATTTGGCACTACATTTCTTATTCTTAATACCATCCCTTTCAATTTTCTCACGATTGCTGCAGCCCCATCACTGCATATCTTAACACACTTATCCCAGACAAAATTGTGTTTAGACATGTAACAATTGATGATTTAAATTTTTTTTCCTGGTTGCATTGGTCTCCAAAGGTGTGCATAGAAACAAATCTTCATTGATAGGTTTTTTGAACGGATACCTCATGAAAACAAGCAATATCACAAGTCGACCAACATCTTATTCTCATCCAGTTGCATTGAAAATGCTTTACAGTGTTTCAGTCTTTGAATTAATTTATCTTTAATATAGTCTGAGATTTTATGAATATGGTTGGACACAATGTTGTTAGAACATTGGACTCCTGAAACTTTTTTCACCACCTCCTTTCCAAACATGTAACTAATTATTTCACACTTGTTTTGTTGAGATTCTCTGCATATGATTTCCCAGCAGGGGCAGTCCTATAACTTGAGAGAAACAATGCTTCAGTTGTTGTTTCATTATCGGTCTTTGCATATTTCTGTAAGTAAGCCACAGTAGCATCTTGGACTTCATTGTATTTTTTTAAAAGAGTGATGTCCTTTCCCTTTAGGTATGGGTGGTTTGTCATTTCAGGTGTCATTTCAGCTTAGCAGATGCCAAGGAACTGTTAAGGAGGTTTTTATTATAAATGACACATTGCCCATCTGGATGTTCTGCACTTCCATTAGGAATAAATCCTAAAGATAAATAAGATTCATTGTATTTCCTTTTTCTGAAGATTTTAAACCTTCACTTTTGATCTTGTCACTAATCGGTACATTTACTTCTTGACCATCAGTACAAGGGTCATCTTCCATTTCCATTATGCCCTAAAATGAATAAAATAATAAAACAGAGAGTCAAACTCCAGGCTGATTCAATTTATGCACAGGAAAATTAATTTTAATATCCTTGTACTTTACTTACCAAACTGCAATGAAGAACATCTTGAATCTCATCAGGTCCGGATGGCAGTGTCTAGTAGAGCTAGAATCAGAAGTTGTACATACTATATTTTTGGCACCTGAAAGCCTACCTGTCTTGAGCCAACTATCCATGGTGTTAGTAGCATCCTGAAATAGTAAGTAAATTGTAAGTACATACATACATAGATTCTATTTTATTGGCCAAAATTAGACCCCAGATTTAATGTAATTTGTTAATAAAAATATATTCTGGATCATTTTACATTAATTCAAATATATTTTCCAATTTTCTATATAATGTTTACTTTTTGAGATGAACTAAATTGAATGAAGGGAATAGCAGTACTCTAGTATTTATAAGACAAAGAACCTTCTTGATAATGTTAGAAAAGCCAGAAGCATTTTAGTGTGCACACGAGGAACTTTCTCAGAACTTCCATGTGTTTTTCCTGGAGAGGTCATGCATGTCTGAGATGTCAGGCTATGATAAAACAACTTCCATTGGAGAGTGGATGTTTGGAGATAATCCGGGCTCCTTCTGCCTTCACATTAGGGTTCTAGGAACCAAATGAGGTGATGCATTTCCTTGTTTGCTGTTTGGACACCAACTGACAATCAAATAGTTGGCCTCATGTGATTTTATTTTTAAATCTGTTTTAAATTTGATTTTTGAGATTTTGCAGAACCTCTACAATGCTTTTGCAGAATCTAAGATTCTACAGAACACAGTTTGGGAACTGCTGATCTATATAGCTCTGGCCGTAGTCCACCAAGTAAAATTTTTGCAAGACTATACAATTGTGTAGAGTTTTTGGGGATCTGAATAGACTAGAATAGGCTTCAGTTTAATTCTATTAATATCTAATGAACATAGGTTTGGGCCCCCTTATTCCTAGAACTGGAGATTTTACATGATTGCTTCTGGATGAAATTGTACTTCCCTGATTAGACTTAGAATGCAGTCTGGGGTTCATCCTAGCCCCCACATCCATAGCTTCATAGCTTCTGCCTGATGTGCATAGAGCAACTGTAGTCAGGAGCAGCTTTGTACAACATCTTATCTGCCAATTTAGCTAATGACCATGGGATCTTCAAGGACCAGCCAACGTTTCTTGTATAGTGCCACAGTAACTTGGATCAAGCACTTAACAAATGATTATTAAGTAAAGACTATCATACTTTGCAAGCTGCACTAGCTTCCTATCAGCTTCCAATTGCAATTCAAGGTGTTGGTTGTCACTTATTAAGGCCTACACACTATACGGCTGGGTTATTTGCATCTGTCCAATTGAACAATCATGTGTTCAATTCTTCTGTTCTAATAGCCTATGCATGCTTGATTCCCTTCCTTGAAACAGTGCCACCTGATGGATCCAGAAATGGTGCCTTTTCTGTAGTGGAGCCTGCCCTTTGACATGATTTCCTTCCCACTCTCCTTGTTTGTTACCACCCCCCTTGGTCATTAGAAAAACATTAAAAACTTGGTCATTCCTCCAGGTGTTGAGGCTGAAATGTGAAAGTCTCCTTGGAAGAGGTTATTTTACTCACTGTCTATTATTGCTTCATATTGATTGTTGTTTTTATCATGGGCTGCTTTTTATTGTAAGCTACCCAAAGTTGCATTATTCAAGTTAGGTGGCCTTAAAAATTCATTCAGTCAATCAGTAATATTTCTAATTTATAACTATTTCATATTTAATTGTTTAACTAAGTCAGGGTGAAATCTTCAAGTGATGATAAAAAGCAAAAGCTGGAGAAAAACCAAAATGGATCTCTCTGTTCTATAATGTTAATGTATGGTTCATTGCAGCTGCTTTAATGGTTCCCTACTTTTTAGCATTAAAAAAATATTAAATGTACAAAAAAATTTAAAGATTAAAAATGTATAAATGAATTAAAATAGATAACATTGCAATTCAGCTAACAGGATTGTGGTTATGGAAAAAATATGTGGCAGAAGTATTATATATGCTGCCCATTTTTACAAAATAAAGACAGAATATAAATCATTGTTCTCATTATCATCTTCATATGTCCATTATTATACATATGACCATTCCATAAGTTCATTCTAATTTAGATTTGACTACAGCTGTGATTCAGAAACTAAAAAGAATTCCAGTAATAGATTTTGCTAATGTCTGAAAATATGTGGGACTGCTGAGTTGATAAAGCTTGCATCACATGATAGGCATAGTATTAATTATAAGAAATTATTATTGAACTTGCATTAATATTAGACTTGATAAGAATTATAGTTTTTCTGTATTCATGATATTGTATGGAAGAAATATAAGAGGCTACAAGGTTAATTTTAGATGAAAAGCTTGTCTACAGAGTAATAAAAATTGCAAAAAAAATTTGCAAAGCTTCTTAAAAAGGCAACTGGACTTTAATTACAAGATGTTATTGGAGAATTTCACCTTCTATCCAGAAAGCTTTTTCAGTCCATCTAAAAATGAAAATGGTGAGGAAATATGTACATTTCTAAAAAGGAGATGGGGGAAGATGAGAAAGCATAGCAAGGTTATACCCAGCCAGTTTAAACAGGGTGTTAAGTTTCTAACAGAAGGGAGGGGATTTGGGGGAAAGGAAGCAGGAGACAACAGAGGTTTTCACAAAGCAAAATAAACAGAGAGATATTGGGCAATAAAGCTTGATTGCCTTTCAGTACATTACAGAGCCTCCCGCATAGTTCTTTTTAGGCAAATGATTTAACGCTGTTTCATAAACTGAAGATAGTTGAAATCTGTTTCGTCCACCATGATTTATTGAAAGATTTAAAGTCCTAATATATGTATTGATTCTTTGATTCCTCATGAAAGCCAGTTAATTTCTTTGTCAATTATTTGGAATCTGCATTCTTAAAAATTACGCCCGTGCTGTTTAAGGTATAAATGTACTGCAGATGAATCAGATGTTTTATGTTGTTGAAACCTCCTAAAAACTGGCTGTTTGGTCTCTTTTCTTTTTCATTTGGATTGAAAAAGCCTTCCAGATAGAAAGTGAAACATCTCCAATAACACATTGTAATTAAAGTCCAGTTGCCTTTTTAAGAAACTTTGCAAATTTTTTTTGATAAGTTTTACTACTTATCATGACCTGGATTTATGAAAATATTCAGCGATACTCATCCACAGAGGTCTTAGGTCCCTCAGTTTTTAACCCCTCATTTACAGGTATTCTCGTATCTTTCCCCTCCCTTTTCCTATCTTCCCCCTCCAATCAAAAACTGAGATGGTTGGACAATACATACTGGTAATTAAATCTGCTTATATCTTCTCCCATTGATTGCTATTGCAAACTTGACAGTATATTGAGACAGTGTTTTTTAGTGGTAAACCTCTGAATGTTTGTGTGCCCCAATTTCAGTTCTGTTAAAAGATAACAAATTAATCTGAACATTGGGGGGAGAATGCATATATCCTCTCCTTTTAAATACCCCCCTTAATTAATACTTGATAATTAATCTTGAAGAAATTGTTATCTTAACTTTATTAATTTGTTTACAGAAAATCCTGAAGTTTTTTTCTTTTTTCTTTTTAGGGCCTAAATAATGTCCTTGCAGTAGACTTCGATTACAAAGAAGAGTTCATTTATTGGATTGATTCTAATAGACCAAATGGAAGTAGAATAAACAGAATGAATCTGAATGGGAATAATGTCAAGGTGATTGGGAAGTAATTATGGATTTTACACCTTTGGATGAGTTTTATTCATTTGGATGAGTAGCTAATATTATTATGTAACAAACATTTGGATTGTATTTTTGTACAGCTTAAGCCAAGAAGAATTATTACCCATCCAAAATAAGTTTTGATCATGAGTTAGCTATATTTTGAATAAATACATTGAAACTAATGGAATGTAGATTAACAATGATTAATGTAATCCTAGATTTAAATCAGTTTTATATTAAGTATATCAAAGTTTGCATGAAGCATTGTTTTTCAATCTGCAGATGGACTGATCTTACATTGCACAACAGCAATGTAATGATTAGGTTACATGATAACCTAATTAAATATTGGTTCAAATACTACTTAAAATTCATATATTGTCTAATTTGTGCTAGTGTAAATCATTAAGAATTGGCAACTACTCACATGTGTATTTGGCTTAATATATATTTTCTTTAATTTTCTTAGTCAAAATATTAAATAATTAATACATAACATTATGAAACATATCTTATTCAGGATATGATATATTGCATAATATCTGTTATATTTGACCCATTTGAACTTCTACATTATTTAATGATTCTTGGTAATGATTCCCTGTTCTTTTGCTTTTTACTTCTAGACTTAGTTTCGACAGCTATATCATATTGTTTGCGATATGAAGTTTGTTTTTCATAAATAATAATAATGAGATAACAAGTAACAGCATTTTTGGGAAATAGAAACAAAATGTAAAACCTATCTGTTATCAATATTTAAACTATCAGGCAAATCAAGTTAAATGAAGAATAAGTGATAACAGTAAAAAAACAAGAAATAAATGAGGACTACCCCTACATCTAATACAGAAAAGATATATCTTCATTTGTTTATATTTTGTATTTCATATTTATGCAACTTTTCACTCAAAACCATTTGTTTTGTTTTATATATCTCCCATCCCATTAAAGTTAGAATTGTTGATTAGAGTTCTCAATAGATTTAACTCAGACCAAGATATTTCTATTGATTCCACTATTGAGCATTATTTGTCCATCCATAACTATACTTGTCTCAAACCCATATTCTTATTTTTTCACAATAGATTCAGTTTTATATATTAAATTGTTAATCTGATGTGGCTTTTCCAAGAGCTGATGATCAGAAATGGAGTTTTGTTAACTGATTTTCATTATGTATAATATAAGGAGGTGCAGTGGGGCAGCAGCTTAATGATACCAGTTGTGTTGATCAGAAATGGCCAGCACTCTGGCAGTTCGCGCCACAGCACTGCAGGACGGAGTGAGCTCCCGTCACTCACCTCCAGCTCCTGCCCACCCAGCAGTTCAAAAGCACATAAAAGGTGATTAGATAAATGGGTACCACTTTGGTGGTAGACAGCCGGCAGCGATGGGAGCAACAGAAGCTGGACTTTTCTGTCCCAGAACTGCAGAGGATGCCCCAGATGAGAACATTTCCAGCCAGCGGGAGGCGGGGTTAGCAAAATAAACAATATAAATATATAAACAGTATAAATATATAATCCTTGTAAGCTGCCAAGAATCTTCGAAGATTGGCGGCATAGAAATGTGATAAATAAATGACATTGATAATAGACAATTTTCCCTAGTGAGCTGGTTGGCTTGACAAACTGACTATACTAGCTTCATAGTGATACACTGAGCAGGACATGGTGAAGATGAAAGATACAGTACACCCAGTGCCATCTGGGTGCTCCTGCCACTTGGACTGCTTTGGCTGATAGCTTTTTTTTACCAGTGTGTCAGTCTATTTCCTTCTGTCCATAAAAGTAAATACTGGAAGCTTTGTCTTCTCTTTTTCTGCAGTTATCTCTGATAATTTCAGTTAATAAACATATTTAGGGCAATATTGCAATATTATAGAAGATGTTCAGCATGAATGGAAGAATAATTTGCCTGAAATTTTGTCCCTATCAACCAACTGAAAACAGTGATTTAATTCAACCCATTAATCAATAAACTCTTCACTATTACAAAGCCCTACAGAGCATGGTGACCCCCAGACAGATTATTTTTGCCCATTCCATAGTCTATTCCAGGATGAGCCACATGCTGTAGGTCTCCTTCTTGAGACAATGTCTTCTGATGGAA